>MU758190.1:28981-44337 GCA_026770625.1 Nicotiana glauca
GAAGTAGTGACGAGGCTAGACATGACTACCAAATCAACCTGTGCAGTTCCATATATATATATATATATATATATATATATATATATATATATATAAAAGGAAAGAATACTGAAACTAAACGGTTAAAAGGGGAAGGAAGCATGCTATGGGGGGAGGGGGTACAATCCGGATATAAAAGTCATCAACTTAAGTAAGAAACAGAGCATAACAATGATTAACAAAAGCAGGAAAATCAACAGTTGCATGGCACCAACCTTCGTGCTTTACTCTCATTCTCACCCAAAGCAATCAAATAAAATGCACGGTATCGCCCTTCGTGCTTTCCATCACATAACTCTCATTTCATGGCATGAAATGATCCTTCGTGCAATTATAGTCAGATCAGACCACGGAATGTCCCTTCGTGCATATATAAACAAAACATGGCACGGAATGACCCTTCGTGCAAATATAATCAAAACGTGGCACGGAATGACCTTTCGTGCAAATATAATCAAACATGGCACAGAATGACCTTTCGTGCATTATCACTCTTCCTCACCCAAATAGTAATCACAACCAAACGGGGCGAGGGAATTAACAAATAATAAGAAATGTCCCGGCAAGGAAAAACACAAGTAAATAGCTAAATCCCGGCAAGGGAGATAATCAATATACTAAAACCATCCTGGAAAGGGATTAATCTTATCTCTTTCCATTTCTTTCATTTCTTACTCAATAGTATTTTTATCGTTCGAGCCAACGCTCCAAAGAATTCACAATTCATAACTAATCCTCATACTCTTCACATTATATAGAATTCCTCAATTAGCTTGGAAGAGTCCCAAAAATACCAAAATAAGTACAAACAAAGACCCACGGTCATGCTAGACACCGGTATATAGAAACTCGTCACCATTCCTATACACCGTACTCGATCATTTAGCAATTTACAATTTATAACACTCTAATCCTATTCCCTCAAGCCAAAGTTAGATCAAACACTTACCTCGGTCCAAAGAATAGCAATCAATCCTCAAATACTGCCTTTCCTCTACAACCCGACTCCGAAACAATGATATCTAGGCATAATTAATTCAATAATATCAATAAAGACTCAATGGAAACATCTCATAGCCTAGATATGAATTTCCTAGCATTCTTCCAAAAATACCAAAATTCAACACTGGGCCCACATGGTCCAAACACGAGGCTCGGACCAAAACCTAGTCACCCATAACCCCACGAGTTCAAATATGTAATTTGTTTTAAGATTCGACCCCAAATTGAGGTTGAATCACCCAAAATTCTCAAAACCCTAACTCTACCCAAAACCCTTAATTTCTACTTTGAGTACATGATTTAAGCTTAGAAACTTGCTAATTAATGAAGGAAAAGTAAAGGAAATGAGTGGGGAATTACTTACCCAAGTGAACTTAAAGAAGGGGGGCTTCAATGGGGTCCTAAGGCTTGAAGGAGAAGAGAGCTTGTGAGAAAAGTGAAGAAATCCCGTGTGTTCTGATTCTGGAAATTAAAAATATAATTGGGCGTTTTTACCCTACGCGATCGCGACTAAGAGGGAGCGTTCGCGATGAAGAGAAACTGGGGGCATTGCGTTCACGATGGTTGTGATGCGAACGTGAAGAGGAAGCTGGTGGGGGGCCCTGGGATTGCCTTACGCGAACGTGTAAAAGGGGGCGCGAACGCGGTTGAGGAAAGGCTGTAAGTATGCGAACGCGGGGGCCGTTCCGTGAATGCGAAGAAGGGATAGTTTAAGCTACGCGAATGCGGGGACTGAGCCGCGAACGCGAAGAAGAGGGAACCCACTGGTACACGATCTCGAGCTGAGTGACACGATCGCGAAGAAGAAATGAACTGGGCAAAAATTCCAGAAAATTTGCTACATCTCCTAAGTTTAAGAACACCCCGAACCACCTCCAAATCACTCCCGAGCCCTCGGGGCTCCTAACCAATTACACACACTAACTCAACAACATCCTACGAACTTACTCGAGCGATCAAACCGCCAAAATAACATCAAAATCATTGAATCAATCCCCAAATTCACCATTTTTCATTATAACTTCATAAACTTCAAACTTTAGATATTTAGGTCCGAAACACGCCAAATGACGTCGGATTTCGACCAAACTTTACAGAAAGCGCTTAACACATATTTAAGACTTGTACTGGCGTCGGGTTCTAGACCTCGAATTTCGACTCCGGGCACATGCCCGAATCCCATATTTTTCTATGGACCCTCTGGGACCGTTAAATCACGGGACCGGGTCCGTTTACCAAAAATGTTGACCGGAGTCAACTTTAATTATTTTAAAGCCACATTTTGAAAATTTTCACAAAATTTAACATATAATCTTTCCGGCTACATGCCCAGACTGTGCACGTAAATCGAGGCAATTAAATGTGAGGTTTTTAAGGCCTCGAAAGTGCGAAAAAAGAGAGAAATCCGGTGATGACCCTTTGGGTCGTCACATTCTCCACCTATAAAACAACCGTTCGTCCTCGAACGAACGAAAGAAAGAAGTACCTGAGTCGGGAAATAGATAAGGATAACGTCTCCGCATATCAGACTTGGACTCCCAGGTCGATGCCTCAGGAGGCTAACCTCTCCACTGGACACGCACTGAAGGAAAACTCTTCGACCTTAACTGTCGAACCTGCTGGTCTAGAATAACTATCGGCTCCTCCTCGTAAGACAGATGCTTGTCCAACTGGACAGTGATGAAACCTAACATGTGGGTTGGATCGCCGTGATACCTCCGAAGCATGGACACGTGAAACACCGGATGCACGGCAGACAAGCTGGGTGGCAAGGCATATTTGTAGGCCACCTCTCCCACACGATCAAGAATCTCAAATGGGCCAATGAACCTAGGGCTAAGCTTGCCCTTCTTCCCGAATCTCATCACGCCCTTCATAGGCGATACACGGAGCAATACTCGCTCACCAACCATGAAAGCTACATCTCGAACCTTGCGATCTGCATAACTCTTTTGCCGCGACTGAGCTGAACGAAGCCTATCCTGAATGATCTTGACCTTATCCAAGGCCTCCTGAACTAAATCTGTACCCAATAACCGAGCCTCTCCTGGCTCAAACCATCCGCTTGGAGACCGACATCGCCTACCATACAACGCATCATATGGAGCAATTTGAATGCTGGACTGGTAGCTGTTGTTGTAGACGAACTCTGCTAAAGGCAAAAACTGGTCCCAAGAGCCTCCGAAATCAATGGCACAGGCTCAGAGCATATCCTCCAATATCTGAATAGTCCCCTCGAACTGGCCGTCTGTCTAAGATGGAACGCTGTGCTCAACTGAACCTGGGTGCCCAACTCCTGCTGTATTGCTCTCTAGAAGCGCAAGGTAAACTGCGTACCCCGGTCCGAAATGATAGATGCTGGCACCCCATAAAAGCGAACAATCTCTCGGATGTAGATCTCAGCTAACCTCTCCGATGAATAGGTGGCTGCAACAGGAATAAAATGCGCTGACTTGGTCAGCCTATCAACAATGACCCAAATAGTATCAAACTTCTTCCGAGTCATCGGAAGTCCGGTAACGAAATCCATGATAATCCTCTCCTACTTCCACTCGAGAAGCTCAATCCTCTGAAACAAACCACCAGGCCTCTGATGCTCATACTTGACCTGCTGACAGTTCAAACACCGAGCCACATAAGCAACAATATCTTTCTTCATCCTACGCCACCAATAATGTTGTCGCAAGTCCAAATACATCTTCGCGGCGCCCGGGTGAATAGAATACCGAGAACTATGGGCCTTTGCTAAGATCAACTCTCGAATCCCATCGAAATTGCGCACACAAACTCGCCCCTGCAACCTCAAAACACTATCATCATCTAAAGTCACCTTCGTGGCACCTCCACGCTGCACCGTGTCTCTCAGGACACACAAATGAGGATCATCAAACTGCCGATCACGGATACACTCCAATAATGAAGAACGAGCGACCGTGCAAGCTAACACTCTGCTAGGCTTAGAAATATCCAACCTCACAAACCGATTGGACAGGGCCTAAATATCCAAGGAAAGCGGTCTCTGGTTGACCAGAATATAAGCAAGACTACCCATGCTAGCGGACTTCCTACTCAATGCATCGGCCACCACATTGGCTCTCCCCGGGTGGTACAAAATAGTAACATTAAAATCCTTCAATAGCTCCAACCACCTCCGTTGCCTCAAGTTAAACTCCTTCTGCTTGAACAAGTATTACAGACTCTTGTGATCAATGTACACCTCACACGTCACACCATACAAGTAATGCCTCCAAATCTTCAAGGCATGAACAATGGCTGCCAACTCTAAATCATGGACTAGATAATTATTCTCATGGATCTTCAATTGCCTCGAAGCATAAGCAATGACTCTGCCATCCTGCATCAATACCGCACCAAGCCCAATACGGGAAGCATCACAATAAACTGTATAAGGCCCTGAGCCTGTGGATAAAACCAATATCGGTGCCGTAGTCAGAGCTGTCTTGAGCTTCTGAAAGCTCGCCTCACACTCATCTGACCATCTGAACTGGGCACCCTTCTTGGTCATTCTGGTCATCGGGGCTGCTATAGATGAAAACCCCTCCACGAATCAACGGTAATAACCTACTAACACCAAGAAACTCCGAATCTCAGTCGCTGAAGCTGGTCGAGGACAATTCTTGACTGCCTCAATATTCTTCGGGTCCACCTAAATACCCTCTGCTGATACGACATGACCCAGAAATGCAACCGAACTCAACCAGAACTCGCACTTCGAGAACTTAGCATATAACTAGCTATCCTTTAGAGTCTGAAGAACCACTCTGAGGTGTTGCTCATGCTCCTCCTGACTGCGGGAGTACACCAGAATATCATTAATAAAGACTATCACGAACAAATCTAGATAAGGCCTGAACACTCAGTTCATCAACTCCATAAATGCTGATGGGGCATTGGTCAACCCAAATGACATGACCAAAAACTCATAATGCCCATACCGAGTGCGAAATGTTGTCTTAGGGACATCAGATGCCCTAATCCTCAGTTGATGGTAGCTAGACCTCAAGTCTATCTTTGAAAAAACCTTCGCACCCTGAAGCTTGTCAAACAAATCATCGATCCTCGGAAGTGGATACTTGTTCTTAATCGTCACCTTGTTCAATTGCCGGTAATCAATGCACATCCTCATCGACCCATCATTTTTCTTCACAAATAGCACTGGCGCACCCCAAGGAGAAACACTAGGCCTGATAAAACCCCTCTCTAGCAAATCTTGCAAATGGTCCTTTAACTCTTTCAACTCTGGAGGGGCCATGCGATACGGTGGAATAGAAATGGGCTGCGTGCCTAGGGCCAGATCAATACAGAAATCAATATCCCTGTCGGGCAGTATACCCGGCAGGTCTGAAGGGAAAACCTCGGGGAACTCCCGAACAATAGGAACAAAGTCAATAGAAGGAACCTCTGTGCTGGAATCGCGAACATACGCCAGATAAGCTAGACACTCCTTCTTGACCATGCGTCGAGCCTTTACATATGAAATAACACTAGGGGTGGCATGATCTGAGGTCCCTCTCCACTCCAATCGGGGCAAATCTGTTAAAGCCAAGGTCACGGTCTTGGCGTGACAATCCAAGATAGCATGATACGGGGACAACCAATCCATCCCCAATATAACATCAAAATCCACCATGTCTAAAAGCAATAAAACAACACGGGTCTCAAGACCCTCAAACACTACCACACAGGAACGATGAACTCGGTCGACCACTATGGAATCACCCACTGGTGTAGATACATAAACAGGGATACCCAAAGCATCACTAGGCATAGCCAGGTAGGGTGCAAAATAAGATGACACATATGAATATGTAGACCCAGGGTTAAATAGCACTGAAGCATCCCTATCATAGACCAGAATAGTACCTATAATAATAGCATCTGAAGACTCAGCCTCTAGCCTGGTTGGCAAAGCATAACACCGAGGCTGGGGCCCACCTCCCTGAACCATGTCTCTGGGACGATCGGCTATTGGCTGACCTCTACCTCTGCCGGTCCGAGCTCCACCTCTACCTCTATGATCCCTACCCCTGCCTCAAGCTTGCTGGGTGAGCTGTGGATCAACTGATGCCTGAATCATGGGGCGAGGACCCTGCTGCTGAGAGCTGCCCGAGGCTCGAGAGAAAAACCTGACAATGTGATCGGGGTCACCACAACCATAACAAGACCTCGACTGCCGCGACTGCTGGCCCTGTCGACCTGAATGTCCTTCCTTGAAGATCTGAAGTGGGGGTGCACTGATAGGCTGCTGATCTGAATAATGCTGCTGACAACCACCACTGCCTGGAGTACCTTGAGAAACCTGGTGCACTGATTGAAAGGGTCTCAGTAAATGACCTCTACTGTAAGAATCCCTACCTCCAGACGAGGTACCATTAAACCTACCAGAATGACGAGGCCTCTTATCCGACACCTGACCACCTCCCCGTGCGAGTGCCATCTCAACCCTGCGGGCCGCATTGGCCGCCTCCTGAAAAGAAATATCACTACCAGCTCCCATAGCCATCTGGAGACGGATCGGCTGAATCAATCCATCAATAAATCTTTGAACTCTCTCTCGCTCTGTAGGGAGTATCACAATAGCATGGCATGCCAAATCAATAAACTGAGTCTCATACTGCGTAACTGTCATGGAGCCCTACTAGAGGCACTCAAACTGCCTGCGAAGTGCCTCCCGCTGAGTGACTGGGAGAAACTTCTCCAAAAATAACTCCGCAAACTGATCCCATGTCAATGTTGGAGACCCTGTTGGTCTAGATAGGCATAGTCCCTCCACCAAGTCTTGGTGGATCCTGCAAGACGGAAGGTGCCAAAATCGACCCCATTGGTATCTACTATACCCATGGTCCTAAGGATCTCATGGCAGCTGAATAAGAAATCTTGTGGATCCTCTGATGAAGCACCGCTGAATGTGGTGGTGAAGAGCTTGGAGAACCGATCAAGTCTCCACAGAGCATCCGAAGACATGGTCGCTCCATCGCCGGCCTGGGCTGCAATACCTAGCTGAGCTGTCACAGCTGGCTGAACCACTGGGACATGAGTCTGGGGAGCTACCTGCTCCGAAGTACGTGTAGCGGTAGTCTGAACTCCTCTTCCAGCCTGAGAAGTGGCTGGTGCTACTGGCAGCAAACCCGCTCTAGTGACACTCTCCATAAAGCTTGCCTGTCTGACTAAAGCGTCCTAAAGATCTGGGGTGACCATGACCCTTTCTGGGACCTGAGCTGGGCCCACCGGAGCTGCTGGGCTGGAACCTCCTCATCATAGTCAATATGAGGCTCCACCTCTGGGACTGCTGCCCGAGGCTGATCTCTGCCCCTGCCTCGGCCTCTAGCACGGCCTCGGCCTCTAGCACGACCTCGACCTCTGCCCCTCGCAGGAGCTGCTGCTGGGGGCTCGGGCTGCTGCGCGGTAGAAGAGGAAGCATGTGTTCTCGCCATCTGCAAAAGAACAGAGTAGAAAGTCAATCAGTATTTGAGAAACAGAATCGCACGACAAGAAAGAACAAAAGTGAAACTTTTCCTAACTCCGTAGCCCCTGGGGGATAAATACGGACGTCTCCATACCGATCCCTCAGACTCTACCAAGTTTGTGCGTGAGTAGCGAGACCTATGCAACCTAGAGCTCTGATACCAACTTGTCACGATCCAGATTTCCTACCATCGGGAGTCGTGATGGAGCCTACTGACGGAGCTAGGCAAGCCAAACATTTAAACATTTTCGGATAACAACACAACAATAATAACAATAGTAAACCATTAAATAAAAACGAAAGTCTTTGAAAACATGAATAACTGAAAACCCAAAATGCGGAAGTTTAATCTTTCTCTACCCAAGACCGGAGTCGCTATCTCACGAACCACTAAAGAGTGCTACAAACAAGTCTGAATAGAAAATACATAATGTTTGTCTCGGTACAATGGAAACAAATTGAAAACATGGACAGGGACTTCGGCCTGCGAATGCCAGCTAGGCTACCTCGTAAGTCCCTGGACTGAAGTCAGCTTCCGGTCGATATACTACTCATGTGGTCCAAATGCTGCTCCGGTACCGTGATCTGTACAAAAAGCACAAAAGTATAGCATCAGCACAACCGACCCCATGTGCTGGTAAGTGCCTGACCTAACCCCAACGAAGTAGTGACGAGGCTAGACATGACTACCAAATCAACCTGTGCAGTTCCATATATATATATATATATATATATATATATATATATATATGCAATAAAATGAAAGAATACTGAAACTAAACAGTTAAAAGGGGAGGGAAGCATGCTATGGGGGAGTACAATCCGGATATAAAAGTCATCAACTTAAGTAAGAAACAGAGCACAACAATAATTAACAAAAGCAGAAAAATCAACAATTGCACGATATCAACCTTCGTGCTTTTACTCTCATTCTCACCCAAAGCAATCAAATAAAATGCACGGCATCACCCTTCGTGCTTTCCCTCACGTAACTCTCATTTCATGGCACGGAATGATCCTTCGTGCAATTATAGTCAAATCAGAGTACAGAATGTCCCTTCGTGCATAAATAAACAAAACATGGCACGAAATGACCTTTCATGCAAATATAATCAAAACGTGGCACGGAATGACCCTTCGTGCAAATATAATCAAACATGGCACGGAATGACCCTTCGTGCATTATCACTCTTCCTCACCCAAATAGTAATCACAGCCAAACGGGGCGAGAGAATAAACAAATAATAAGAAACGTTTCGGTAAGGGAAAACACAAGTAAACAGCTAAATCCCGGCAAGGGAGTAACAACAATAACTTTCACATCCCGGCAAGGGAGATAATCAATATAATCAAACCATCCCGGCAAGGGATTAATCATATCTCTTTCCATTTCTTTCATTTCTTACTCAATAGTATTTTTATCGTTCGAGCCAACGCTCCAAAGAATTTACAATTCATAACTAATCCTCATACTCTTTACATTATGTAGAATTCCTCAATTAGCTTGGAAGAGTCCCAAAAATACCAAAATAGGTAAAAACAAAGATCCACAGTCATGCTAGACACCGGTGTATAGATACTCGTCACCATGCCTATACACCGTACTCGATCATTTAACAATTAACAATTTATAACACTCTAATCCTATTCCCTCTAGCCAAAGTTAGATCAAACACTTACTTCGGTCCAAAGAATAGCAATCAATCCTCAAATACCGCCTTTCCTCTACAACTCGACTCCGAAATAATGATATCTAGGCATAATTAATTCAATAATATCAATAAAGACTCAATGGAAACATCCCATAGCCTAGATATGAATTTCCTAGCATTCTTCCAAAAATACCAAAATTCAACACTGGGCCTACACTGTCCAAACACGAGGCTTGGACCAAAACCTAGTCACCCATAACCCCACGAGTTCAAATATGTAATTTGTTTTAAGATTTGATCCCAAATTGAGGTTGAATCACCCAAAATACTTAAAACCCTAACTCTACCCAAAACCCTTAATTTAATTTCTACTTTGATTACATGATTTAGGCTTAGAAACTTGCTAATTAATACAGGAAAAGTGAAGAAAATGAGTGGGGAATTACTTACCCAAGTGAAGTTGAAGAAGGAGGGCTTCGATGGGGTCCTAAGGCTGGAAGGAGAAGAGAGCTCGTGAGAAAAGTGAAGAAATCCCGTGTGCTCTGATTCTAGAAATTAAAAATATAACTGGGCGTTTTTACCCTACGCGATCGCGACTAAGAGGGCACGTTCGCAATGAAGAGAAACTGGGGGCATCGCGTTCGCGATGGGTGTGATGCGAACGTGAAGAGGAAGCTGGTGGGGGGCCCTGGGATTGCCTTACACAAATGCGTAAAAGGGGACGCGAACGCGGTTGAGGAAAGGCTATAAGTACGCGAACGCGGGGGCCGTTCCACGAACGCGAAGAAGAGAGAGTTTAAGCTACGTGAACGCAGGGACTGAGCCATGAACGCGAAGAAGAGGGAACCACTGGTATGCGATCGCGAGCTGAGTGACGCGATCAAGAAGAAGAAATGAACTGGGCAAAAATTGCAGAAAATCTACTACATCTCCTAAGTTTAAAAACACCCCGAACCACCTCCAAATCACTCCCGAGCTCTCGGGGCTCCTAACCAATCACACACACTAACTCAACAACATCCTACGAACTTACTCAAGCGATCAAACCGGCAAAATAACATCAAAATCATTGAATCAAGCCCCAAATTCTTCATTTTTCATTATAACTTCATAAACTTCAAACTTTAGATATTTAGGTCCGAAACACGCCAAATGACGTCCGATTTCGACCAAACTTTACAGAAAGTGCTTAACACATATTTAAGACTTGTACCGGGCATCGGAACCAAAATACGAGCCCGATACCACAGTCTTTTAATCAATTTTCACTTCCATTTTTCTTAATAATTTTAGAAAAATAACTTCACAGAAAAATTCTTTTCCTCAGGTTCTAGACCTCGGATTTCGATTCCGGGCATATGCCTGAGTCCCATATTTTTCTACGGACCCTTCGGTACCATCAAATCACGGGTCCGGGTCCGTTTATCAAAAATATTGACCGGGATCAACTTTAATCATTTTAAAGCCAAATTTTGAAATTTTTCACAGAATTTAACATATAATCTTTCCGGCTACGCACCCGGACTGCGCATGCAAATCGAGGTAACTAAAAGTGAGGTTTGCAAGGCCTCGAAAGTGCGAAAAAAAAGAGAAATCCGGTGATGACCCTTTGAGTCGTCACAAATGCGATGGTTAACCTTTGATAGATTGTATTTTATGGGTTTGATTGGTTGAAATTTTGATATTTACTGTTTGGCTAGATTGTTTGGTTGTTGTTCTCATTTGATAAGTGATGTAGCTGAAAATAGAACAGAACTCTGATAATTTTTACATAGTATTCAAGCCATTTTCTACCACCATAGTCGAATGATAATCCCTAATTTTTCGATCAAAGTGATTGGTATGTTAAGTAAATCTCCAGGTTTCCGACTGTTTTGGTCAGAAACTTAAATAAAAAATTATTATTAATTTTGAAATTTAGAAGTTCCGACTGTTTCGATCGAAAATGTGTGAAAAGCTTTGGTCGTCCACATTTTTTGTTGTCCGACCACATCCTTTGGAGATTTTTGACCGAATCGGTCATAATGTAGTTTTCGACCTAATATTTTTTGACTGATCATTTTTCGTCTGAAGCGTGTCCGAAAAATAGAATTTTTGATCATTTTGTGATGGCTACGGTGATCGGAAAATGTAACAGTCCGGCTGGTCATTTTGAGTATTATAGCACGGATCCCTTATTTATTGCCTTCTCTATGTTGTATTATGGTTATGTGACTTTTCCGGGTATTTGATTTGGTTTCGGGTGAGTTCCCGAGTGAAATGTGACAAATAGTCCCTAAATTGAAAGCTTAAGTTGAAAGGGTTGACCGTAGTTTGAATTTTGTATAGACGACTCCGGAATAGAATTTTGATGGTTCCAATAGCTCTGTATGGTAATTTTGGACTTAGGAGCATGTTCGGATGTTGATTTGGAGGATTGTAGGTCGTTTCGGCTTGAATTGGCGAAAGTTAGAAAGTTGAAGGTTTGGAAGGTTAAGAAGTTTGACTGGGAGTTGACTTTATTGATATCTTGGTCGGATTCAAATTTTGGAAGTTGGAATAGGTCGGTCATGTCATTTGTGGCTTGTGTGAAAAAATTAAGGTCAATCATAGTTACTTTGGTGTGATTCCGCGTTAGTTTTGGAAGTCGGATGTTGATAGTTTCAATAGGCTTGATTTGGGTTTCAATTTGTAGAATCGATATTGTTTGATGTGATTTTTGGCCTTGATTAGGTCTGTTATGTGTTTTAAACTTGTTGGTATATTTTTGGATGGGGTCCCGAGGGACCTAGGTGTGATTCGGATTGAATCAGAACAAATTTGGGCATGATAGATTGCTGAACCTGCGGTTGTTCTGGTGTCATCGCACCTGTGGAGGGTTTGGCTGCAGGTGCGTGAGGTTGAATGCAAAAGCGGCCTTAAGTGAGCTTGGCTGGGATCGCAGGTGTGAGGTGATTTCCGCATGTCGCGCCCTAACCTGAGGAGGTTAGCTGGCACCTGGTGTTGCACTGGCCCGAGTGAACCACTCTACCACTAATTTATTTTCTTTATAACTATCTGTGGCCAACATGGCCACAACTCATAATATATAACTGTAAGTAGGAAAATACTGTACCCCTGAACCATTTTTCTTAAAACATGAATACATATGGCCCGTCACGCCCTCTGACATACTGTACAAAATGAACCTTAGTCTTTAAAGCTTCTAAGATTATTTGAATTCAATGGGTCAGGGAACTGTCCTACCCATAAGTTCGTAGCAAAACTATGACACAATGACTCATAGACTGGGCTGCATTCCAAATGAGGTGGAGTCTTACCGATCCTTTGCTGAATGTCAATCTCGTCTACTATAAGGGCTCGTCAAACTGATTATCTATACTTGCAGGCATATATGCAGCAAAAAGACATCAGTACAAATAACGTGCTGAGTATGTAATGCAAAACTGAAACATAACAATAACTCAACATCAATTAAAGACATATAAGAATCAACCTGAATCTCTGAAGTGCCACTGTATATTCATACTTATCATACTCTCTCTCACACACACACACACACACACACACACACATATATATATATAATGCTTATTTTTTAAACTATTATCCATACGGTATGATGCATGACTGCCCAACTGATCAGTGGACCGATCGACCGTCGCACGATGGTAAATGTATGACTGCCCAAACGGTGGTAAATAATGATACATAATTGCCCAACCGGTGGTAACTACCTGACTGGCCGTAGCCCGGTGGTAAATGCATGTATGCCCAACCGGCCGTAGTGGTAAATGAATATGCATGACTGCCCAACCTGCCGTAGCACGGTGGTAAATATGTAGCTGCCCAACTAGCCATAGCTCGGTAGTAAATGCATAACTACCCCGCCGGCCGTAGCTCGGTGGTAAATGCATATGCATGAAGATGCGTGTATCACTATATTATAAATATTAACATATTTATCAAATACCTCAATAGGTAACTAGATACATACTTATACATGCTTGAATATTACTTTACGTGAATGAATAACATAAACATCCTTAACTGTTAAGAGTAGAACCACTTATGAAATATCATTACATTTATGTATTGTTGCTTGGATTATTCCAAAAGAAAGAAGGGATATCCTTAACATACCTAAGTCATTTCTCTTGACAATCCTCTATTATTATGTAGGGAACAATTGCAGAAACTGCCAGATCAGGTGCCATAACGTAAATATGGCATTTTCTAATTCAAGTGTTAATTTTCAACCTAATTTCCTTCTCTTGTAAACCTATTTGAACTAAACTAACATCAATTTCCTATATACAATTGATTACAACAATAAAGAAAAGTTAAGTTAAAATTAATAATATCCCGATTATAATACCAATACCACTGTGAAAATGCATATAGAAATATTTCTTTGAAATAATAGGGAAAGTCACAGATCCCTTCCTGTTAAGCTACCGAGGAAACTTACCAATTGGTTGCCTTACAATTAAGCTTGGTGTCACACTTCTTCTCAAAGTATGACACCTTGCAATCTTTACTACTCAGTCATTAAGTTGATAGGGATGCTTGCCACGTTGGGTGGAGGGGTTAAATCTTATCCCACTCTTTAGTTAATTATCCAATAATTAATTAATTATTCACATAATTAAGAATTATATCAAATTACTTAAAATACTACTATCAAATTATTAAAATATTAATAATTTATGGTATCATACAAATTAATACATACACTATTATTTCATGAAAACATCCATGTAAAAAAAAATATATTTTTTCAACTTCTAATTTTTCTAATCTCATATAAGTAGTAAAATTTTTCGTATGCTTAAATCTTAAAATGGTAAAAAGATAACTCTCTTTTCTTGTAGAAAAATGATTTTTGTCTTTACAATAAAGAAAATCTTATAAACTTTCTCATATTTTGTGTATAATTAAAAGTAGTAATGTTAATAACTATATAAAAAAAAATTCAAACTTTCTACAAAAATGTTCCATTCAAAATAAATACCATATATATATATATATATGTTACACTTACGGGGTCTTATAATACCATAGTCGCATTGCGACTATAACCTCATGAATTGTCTTAATCCCCTCAAGCTCATATGGATTACTATGACTTATCCTAATATTAAAGTACATGATATAACACCACATCACATGAATCCATTGTTATTTTCATCATTTAATTGGTGATTTTAGTTGGAAATTTAGGAAAAAGTTATGAAAACTTCTTAGACTAATTTTTTGTGGATTTGAAAGGAGAATTGAAGTCGGATTTGAGTAATTCTTATAATGTTGGACTCGTCATTGAACGAATGTTCGAATTTTATAATTATGATCGGGTTTTTGGCCGAGGGCCCGGAGTTAACTTTTTATTTCTCTTTAAAGATTACAACTTTTTTTCGGAATAGCTTCCTACAGTTTATATTTATGGTATGAAGTTGTTTTGGCTAGATTCAAGCTGTTTGGAGTTGGATAATCGAGGGAAAGGCTTACTAGTGAATTGAGTAGCGTATTTTGAGATAAGTGTCTTGCCTAACTTTGTGGGGAGGGGGGGAGGGGGGAATTACCGCTTAGGATTGGTGTAGTGTTTTGTTAATTGTGATATGTGGAAAGCCATCTAAGTAAGGTGACGAGTGTGTGTATGGACCAAATGTGGTAATTGACCGATTTTAGCTATGTAGATTCCTTTCATGCCTTTAACTCAGTTACCATAATATGTTGTATTCATCGTCGTTAGTCTATCTTCACATGCTTTACTTGTCTTATTCCTTACTTGTTAATTGTCTTTACATGTTTAGTTGAAGCTACTGTTTTCTCCATTCCATATTCATTATTAACTATAGAGTTCCTTACTTGAAGTTGTTATTTTGGGAATATCTTATTGTTGAAATTGGTATTGAGTTATGAAGGTCGTGATTCATATTGAGGAAAAGTTGTAAAATTGTGAAATACCATTCTTGTTGAGTTATTCACTTTCGGTTGTTATTGTTGAGACTTTTGTCCTTATTGTGGTTGAGCCATGGACTATTTATTGTGATAATACTATTATTGTTTATTTCCTTTGTAAGTTATGATATTGGGCACTTGAGGTGTGATTTGTGATATATTGTGATATTAATACGCATGCGGTGGTAAGACTTGGGGTAGAAACGCATGTGGTGAGATAAGGTGGACTTGATATG
>MU758198.1:0-63001 GCA_026770625.1 Nicotiana glauca
GGAAAATAGAAACATGCATTTTAAATTTTGGTAATCAGGTCGTCCGCCTGGAAAATAGAGACATGCATTTTAAATATTTGGTAATCAGGTCGTCCGCCTGGAAAATAGAGACATACATTTTTGGAAAAATTAGAAGTCAGGATGTCCGCCTGGAGAATAGAGACACGTTTTTTTTAAAAAAAAATTGAAGTCAGGAGAAAGGAGTCATACAATTCCACGTCAGAAGGTCAGGCGCCCGCCTGTAGAATAGAGGTGTTACAATCCAAGCTTTATTTTTCAAATTCGTATTAGTATCTGGTAACAAACCCCAGTTCNCCCGAGTCTATTCAAGTTCAGAATTTGGAGGGAAGGAACGACATTGCAACACACGATTTGAAGTAACAATGAGAGGAAGTACAGGACAACAAGATAACAAGGCAACAGAAGAGAATACAAGATTGCAAGACAACAAGGGAGTACAAGACGCAAGTTTGAAGATTCTAGATAGGACTTTTGTAATTCGTAGTTCATAGCCTAGGCTAGCTTCTTTCATTTTTGACATGGTGTAATAAGGAAGGTCAGTGAGCAATAGCAGCAGCAGCAGCAGCAATCGCAATGAAATCACAGCTCTTGGTAGTCCTAGCTACCAAACATTCCTGAACTACACTGACCTGATTCCTGTTTAGCCCAGGATATGTAGGCAACCTCTGAAGCAGGGTGCGGTCTAACTTTTCAAAAATGCTTCACACGGAATGTGCGAACGGGTAAAAATCCCTCATTACCGCTCATTTGTCTTTGCACAAAAACTCTTTGTGTTTCCGGGCAAAGAGGGGAAGCTGTGAGCACGTGATTTTTACCCTAAGCAAATTATTCCAAAAATGTCAAATAAAATAATTTTACAATTTCAAGGATTTTGTTGCATTCTTTTAATTAATTGGTCACATAATAAATCATATTAAAAGTGCAAAATATACATATGCATTAAGATTTTTAATTTTTACATTTTTACATTTTTTAGTATTAATGCATTTTGGGAAAAACAAATAGAAGAAAAATCAAAAATAGTTCATTTTAGCTTTTTATTGTTTTAATTGAAAATCATTTGTTAAGTTTAATTTCAATTTTATAAAATCAAGAAAATACAAAATATACTCATATATATACATATATATATATATACACAAAGATGGGCCAAAAATACACCAAAACACCCCTAAAAACCTGGCCCAAAACAAAACCCCAACCCAACCCAAACAAATATTGACCCAAGCCCTATACTAGAGATTACCGGAAGGTTCCTTTAGAAGGAGACACGGAAATACCATGTCTCTATTATTTTCTCTATCATCTCTCTAGGCGGAGGAGAAGAAGAAGGCTGAAGGCTTATTTGAAGAGGAGGAAGACAAAGGATCGAGGGGGGCTTCTTCGAAAAGAGATTTAGAGAAAAGGTTTCGGCGATAACCAGTGAAACATAGAGGAAATTCCAGATAAAAATTTTCGGATTCTAGGGTTCTTAAGGTTTATTTTTCTTCTTCGAATTTCGTTTTCAAATTTTTTATCATAGTTCATTCTTCTTCCATTTTTCGTCCTGGAGTTCGATTGAGGGATAGCTGAACTCATTGTTGCTCGAGGCGTTGATTTGTGGCTGTGCTGCTCTGTGTTGAGTTCAGTATTGAGGCTAGTTCATTTTTCATTCCAGGTTCACTTCTGTTCTTCCTTTTATTTCTGTTATGAAGTGAGCCATGGACGGACTGTAAAACGATTTCAATTAAAATAGTAAATGAGGCTGGCATGGTTCTTTTCGATTTCATTTGTTGTTCTGCTTTCGACTTCTTCCCTTGACTTCATATGTCGGTTAAGTAATGTTTAGCAGATGCTCTGATCTTGGAATTCATTTAAACATGAGTTGTGTATGCTCATTCTGCTCTTCACCAATATTTGACCATGATTTGTTTTGGGGACAATGTTTAAAATATGCTCTCCACTTAATCGACGCTTAACTTTATTCGATTTTATTATATTCTCAACTGTCAAAGTGGATGTCATTGCTAGTTGAATCAGTGGAATAACTTGTGTGTTTTCCTGAAGTTATCATGCTTGTTCATGGATTAGTCACAAATTAGTCAAGTTACGCGTAGTTTCATTTCAAGCCTTAATGCTTGTTCTAAAACAGTAGCTAGTCTATATTTTAGTCGCCTAATTAATGAATCAATTAGCTTTGTTCTAGGATAAATTTTGATTCATTCTTGTTATGTGTGATTTAGTTGATTGTATACGCTCATATTTGTTTTAATTCTTTTCTTGGTCTAAATATCTTGCTCTGTTGCTGCTGTAGTAATTTTTTGCTCTTTTGAGCTGCTAGAAGAAGTCAATTGCAGCAATAGATTGAGCAGAAGATGAGCAGTATCTTGGACAATTGTCCAGGTTATTAGTTTTATTATAGAATCTGCGCTGTTTGCACTATTTGGGCAGCAGATTTGTGTAACTATCTTGCACTGTTGGCCCTCCTTGTTGATTTTTTTTTTGTCGGATTGATAGTATTCTATTTGTTTTTTTGAAGGATTTTGCAGCCATTTCAAATATGTTTGGGAGTATGGGTAACTAGTAGGAGTTGAGTCTGATTCTTCTTTGCCAAACTAAAAGGATATGTCATCTACTCGATTCTACTGGTTTCTGTTTGAGCTTGTCCTTTGTGTCAAATCGGGTGGTTGTGTGATAAATGTCTAGTTTCCATTTCAATTAGACAAATAAGACTCAAATGAATTTTCTGCACTCTCTTGGGTTTTTAATAGGTTGAAATCAGCCATTTATTTGAAGAGTTTTGGGATGCCTCCTATATTATCCATGTGAATGAGTGATTTAGGGCATGTTTATCTATTGTTAAGCCATGTTTGCCATCGATTTTTCAATCTTAAAAGTTTGGAATATTGAGATTTCCTTATTAACTCTGGATCGTATGCAACAAAGTTCATATTCTTTTAGTTGTTTTTGGAGGTTCCATCCCTGACATAGTCTTCTTCTCAAAAGGAAAGAAACCATTTTCATGGCTGTTGTTTGAATAAGAGGATATCCCCACCCCAGGGACCCTTAGTCACAAAACCTCCAAGCCTTTCTTCTTCTGAGTTTGCCTTCTTTTGCTGCTATTATTTCGAGCTTCTGTGGGATTGAATCAGTGAGTTCGAATCTAATTTCTTAGTTATTTATGACTAGCTAAAATTCTTGGTTCGAGTCTGTTTGTTACCATTGTTTGGAGTTAAAATTAAAGCTCGAGGTTCATTTGTTTGAAACTGAGCTGACCATGAACTTTCTAAAAATGAAACAGTGTTTAGATTGTTTTCTTCTGGTATTTTGTTTTTATTTAATACGATTCCATTGTACAAATCAGTTTTAGTTAAGTATGCTAAAGGTTGTTAGTCGAGGTGTTATGGTGTTAGATTCATGTGTTGAACTTTCAGTGTAGCTCGATGGCGTCACGCAAGCTTTGAATAGTCAGTAATTCTGTTAAGATCTGTATGATGAATGTTCATGTAAGGTTAATAGTTGTGCTCAATGTACTGTGTATTTGAGGTTTGTTAGAGTCTGCTATGATTGAATTCTAACTGTAGTTTGAATTTACACTTCTTCGTTTTTTTTTGAAACGTAAAATAGAAACAATGATGGTTTGTTTACAATGCCTAAATCGTGAAAGAAAAACGAAAAAGAAGTAGTCTATTTCCTTTACCATTTCCTCCCATGATATGTTTCAATATATTTCATTGTATGGTTGCTATGTGAATGATTGAGTCTGATTCAAGTTAAACCCTTTAGTGGTAACAGTAGGTACATAGGTATCAAGTAGCTTGACTTCTCTGTATATTTTTTTTTTTTGGCTTCATATACTTATGTTTGAGTTATACAATTGAATCAGTTAATTTTCCTCACTAATTGAATGGTGTATTCATGCTCCTGTTATAGTGTAGTTCAATATTTCTTATGGTATCCTAGTTTGGGGCGGTAATTGGCGTGAAAGTAAGGCCAGCATTGTTTCATGTTCTTCTTTTGACTCTTGGATTAGTTTAACAGTGGTGAGAAACTGGATAAATTTTTTATATAGAAAATTCGAGGCGTGCCATTTAGCTAATTTTCATGGCCCTCGCAAAGTTAACAACGCGTTAGTTGCTTTTAGGCGCATTCCTTAATAATTTTACCTTCCTTAAATTGGGGTGTGCATTGATTGCAACCCAAATCCAAATCTCGGCGAAATCAAAATGTGTTAATAATCACGTGTACACTGGTGGTAACGTGGTTAAAAATGTGTTTTCACGACGTCGTAATTCTTAAATAAACCAATAGTAATTAAAAACGGCCTAAAATTTGGAGATGAGCCTCGCTGAACCAAGAATAATTGCGGGGCCCTCGATAATTGATTATTAAAATATTTAGAATTTGGAAGGGCTGTCTTAGAAAATTTCAACGGCTTTTCCCAAACTTCATCACGCTAGAACCGTTAAGCACGATTTAATTACTTCCTTAAGCTCGGGTGTGCATTGATTGCAACCCAAATCCAAATCTCGACAAAGTCGAAGTGTGTTAACGAAAACGGGTGCCTTGATGGCAACNAGCACATAAATTAGCATAAAATAAAATCAGATAAAATTAAAATGCAACAGTTGAGCGACCGTGCTAGAACCGCGGAATTCGGGAGTTCCTAACACCTTCTCCCGGATTAACAGAATTCCTTACCCGGATTTCTAGTTCGCAGACTGTAACAGAGTCAAAATTTCCTCGGTTCGGGATAATTCGGTGACTTGAGACACCATTATATTCTCAAGTGGCGACTCTGAAAATTTAAATAACTAATCCCGTTCCGACCGTCCTTTAATTGGAAAAACTCTTTTTATTATACCCTTCGCGGGGTGTAAGCCATAAAAAAGAGGTGTGACAGGGATTTTGATCCGAGGGTCAGAATGGAACTCCGAGGGTTGTAGTAGCTTCGTTAATTTAATTGTGATGTGTGTGCAAAATTTCAGGTGATTCGGAGCTGATTTGGTTCGCTTTTTGATCGAATGCGTGTTTCGGATGTTTTGGAACAACTTAGGCTTGAATTCGATGAGAATTGATGATTTTAGTGTTGTTGGATGTATTTTGTGATTGGAACAAGCTTGAATAATGTTATAGGATGCAGTGGTACTTTTGGTTGAGGTCCCGGGGGCCTCGGGGTGATTTCGGATGGCCATCGGGATGGATTTTGGATTTGTGGGATAGCTGATGGGCTGATATCTAGTATTTTTGCATCTGCGGAAAAAGGGCTGCAGATGCGGTGGGGGTGTCGCAGGTGCGAAAGTTTGGTCATGGGAGGACTTCGGCAGAAGCGGATGGTTGTCCGTATATGCGACGTCTGCAAAAGGGGTTTTGGAGCAGAAGCAGACCTGGATGCGGTTGTGTATTTCCGTAGAAGCGGGAAAAGAACCGCAGAAGCATTGACCGTAGAAGCGGTGACCGCAGAAGTGGTAAATGTATCATAGAAGCGAGAAGCCTGGGCAGAATATTAAATTGGTCTTCTTCGCACATTTTTGAAAGAGTAACATATTTCACTTCGGACTTGCAGAGCTTTTGGGCGATTTTGAAGAGGGTTTCAAGGGCTTTGATCAGGTATGAACTCTTGGACTTAAAAATATGATTCTATGATGCAAATACATGAATTTAGACTGAAAACTCAAGGAATTAATAGGCAAAAATGGTGATTAGGGCTTGAAACCTAAGAGAGCTTAAACTAGGGATTTGAGGGTTCAAATGGACTCCGATTCTTGGGATTTTGATATGTATAGACTCGTGGCGAGATAAGGAATCCGGTGATGTTAATTTTTTGATTTTTCGAGAAGTGGGCCCAGGGCTCGGGTTTTGCGAATTTTGAGATTTTTGCTATTTTTCGATTGTTTTCGATTGGGTATTGCCCCATTGGACTATTGTGATGTATTCGCTGTGATTTTGGATAGATTCGACGCGCATGGAGGCCGGGTTAAGGGGCAAAGGCATTGTGATCTAGGGATTTTGCCGGTTCGAGGTGAGTAATGATTGTAAATGATATCCTGAGGGTTTGAAACCCTGGATTTGTACACCGTATAGTGCTATATTGAGGTGACTTGCACGTCGAATAGCCAGCGTGTGGTAGAGCACCGTAGGGGATTCTAACTTGGTCCGTCCCGGTTGTTGATTTTACCGCTTATTTGACTGATAGTTACTTGATATTATCATGATTTGGACAGATTGCCATATTTGGGCTTCGTGCCAATTATTTTAACCGTTCGAGGATTTTTATCACTCTTTCCTCACTATTTGATGTACTACTTGAACTCAGTCCTGTTGATTATACTGTTTTACAACTCAATCATTTTAATTGAACTTTGAGACTTAAATGATATTTTCCACTATTATTTGGGCTGAGCACTACTATTTTATTGATGCCCGAGGGGCTTATGATGTTTTCTGGACTGAGTGAGGCCGAGGGCCATATATGAGAATATGTTGAGTGATGTGAGGAGGCTTTCAGGCCTCGAGTGTATAGTGAGGAGTCTTTCAGGCCTCCAGTGTATTGTAAGGAGGCTTTCAGGCCTCAAGTATATTGTGAGGAGGCTTTCAAGCGTCGAGTGTATTGTGAGGTGGCTTTCAGGCATCGAGTGTATTGTGAGGAGGCTTTCAGGCCTCGAGTGTATTGTGAGGAGGCTTTCTGGCCTCGAGTGTGATGTGAGAAGGCTTTTAGGCCTTGATTTATATGCCACAAGGTGGCTTGATATTGCACTTGGGCCGTAAGGGTTCTTTCCCGGAGTCTGCACGCCCCCAGTGAGAGCCGTCGATGATAAATAAATGGAGCGGGCTGCACGCCGCAGCGAGATGTGGATCGGGCTGTATGACGCAGCGGTTACTATATGATACTGTTCTGAGAGTGTTTCTGAGAGTGAGCCTGAGGGGCTAGTACTGTTTTGAGATATTGCCCAAGGGGCGAACTTTTATGTGCGCATCTTGCACATTTATTACCTTTTTACCGTTTATACTGTGGTATTTGTGCTCGAGGTGAGGATTTTTCTGTGCTTATCAACACAAACTGTTTTGAAACCATTTCGTAACTGTTGAAAGGATCATTTTCAAAAGAGATTTAAACTGAGAAGATATTTCTAAAGATTTCACAGTTTTCGCTGATTTCTCAGAGGATGGTACCTGGCTTCTATACAACATGTTGGTTGCTTTACGTGATTTTTTACTGCTCAGCTGTTATTTACCTTTATTACTCACTGAGTTGGAGTACTCACTTTACTCCCTGCACCTTGCGTCTAGTTGCAGGTATTTATTCACCCGGTAGCGGGTATTGGCTGCGTGGAGGCAAAGTTTTAAAGGTTTTAGTGAGGTGACTGCTAGCTTCGCAGCACCACTGTCTTTATGTGTTATTCACTATTACTGTCCAACATATTTCTAGACTTGTAAAGTGGAATTACATTCTTATAGATGCTCGTGACTTGTGACACCCCGGTCGGGCTGTGTTGGGTTGTAATTTTGTTAATTAATATCATTAAGTCATATTTTTTCCGTTCACTTATACGTAACTATGTTGAAAGAGGCGAGTTGGGTTAGTTTACTGGCCTTGTCTTCATGAGAGGCGCAATCACGACCAGTGCGGGGTTTGGGTCGTGACATCCTCAGACAATTACTTGCAGACGATATTAGGTAATCTTCACTTTAAGCCACAATCTTTCGCAGAACAAACTTATATGGATAGGATAAATTTTGAAAAACATAATTTAATATTCTTTCCACCATCAGATATATCATTTAGAGTTTTACCAGAATGTGTCATAGATAGACCTCAAAGATGTTTAATTAATAACTTATGGATAGTATATAATAAGAAGGATACTAAATATTTTATAGTGGCTCTTAATGCCTTAGGACAGTATTTTACAAACAAAAATCAAGAAAAAAGATTTAAATACTATGTAGTTATACGTGGTAAGACAAATGACATTTTTCAGACATGGTTAGAAGTACTAGACTCTATTAAAGATTTAGAAAAACCACTTTTCAAAGGTTTCAATGACTTCACTGAAGCATTAGATTATGCAAGAGGAATACTAGGACCAAACTACTATATCTCCCTAGCACTCAGACAAAACCCAGAAAAAATCCCTCAATATAACATCCAAAAGGACAACAATAAGATAATATTATATGATCATTGCTCATCAATGATGAAAGCCTTCAAACGAATAAACCAGAAGAATGAAATCCCGGCACAGGAAAAAACAAGACTTATGGAGAAAGTGAAGGTACTAGAATGGAGAGTACATGCATTAAAATTTGAATTGATACAATCCCAGACTCAAGTTATTTCTCAACAAGACACAGATATGGGTAGTCCAAAGCAGATTTCTCCATCTCAAGAAAAACTGGATGAGAAGGGTGTGCATTCCCCAATGAATGCAGCAAAATCTACTGTATCGGATAATGATACAGCAAGTCCGGGTCAAATGGTAACCGGTAAAGACACATCAAATCCGTTTATGGCTGTCACTTTGCTAAAAAGTGAAGATGATGGTTCATCAAGACGAAGACTACCTAGAACATTAACACAGGGGGAAGCATTAAAAAAGAAGGGTATAACTTCTAAAAAGAAAAAAAAATGAGAAAATAGAAAACATAATTAAACAAACATTAGAAAATTTCTCTGAAGGAATGGAAAAACAAGACAAACATATGACTAAAAGTCCCAGTCTTAATCCAAGTCCAGAAAGGTCTCAAAGCTCAGGGGAAGATGATAATTACGAAGATGAAGACCACCTAAATTATCAAGATGCCCAAGATCCATATGAAGATGATTCGGGAATGAGTATTGATTCAATAGCTCTACATAACTTGGACACGTAAAAAGAAGCAAGGTCTCAGTCACAATCAATTGAGAGCAGCAAAGACAAAGAAAACCAAGAGCAATAATGCAGGAGACAATTGAAAAAGGATAATGAATTTTTGAGTGGAAGAGATAGTTATAAACACTAAGGGAATCTCTGTCCAAGCCATGTGAAGATGGGGCCCAATGAAGTACCTTACAAGGCTAGACAAGAAAGATTTATAGAAATGTTTAAAGTCCATTTTCAAATCCGTTTAAAAAACTTAGCTATAAAAAGGGGAAGAAAGAAGAAGAGAAAGACAGAATAACAAGAAAAAGAACACTCTGAAGAGAGCCATCTAAACACCCTCCTTCATCACCCACCCTTCTCCAAACACCTTGTAAAAAATTTCCTTATGTATTCCTTAGTAGTTCCTACTTCAAGCCTGTAAGATAAATACCTTACGCTTATGTGTGTTTGTTTTTAATTCCAAAGTCCAATAAACTCTTTCGGGTTCCCCGAAAGGGAAATCTCTCTCTTGTAAACATGTAAGTTACTTATTTTTATCTAAATTATGTTTCTGGATACTACCCCTGTTTTTACAGTTTTATGTTATTATGTATAGTTTTATATTTATTATTCCTCAATTATTAGATTTTAAATAAATAGACATCACTCTTAGTATATGGTTATCTTTCCAATTTCTTAATAATTTTGGTGATCTCTTTCCTTATTTGTCTTTACCGTTTGAAGTTATCTCCCTTATTGAAGAGTACTTATATTGATTTTATACTGATTGATTCCGAGTCCCCATAATTTTTGATTGACTTTGATTCTTACCTTATTATTCTACCTAGTTTAAAACTATATATACATACTCTCTCATTAACACAAATACACGAACACATTGGTTCAAAAACTATCTCTTACACTCAAAGCTTTCTGCTTTCTTTCTTTGCTACATGCTACTTTATTGAATTAGCTAGATGTGAACCAAGGCTAATTATTGTGCTCTCCTATCCTCTACTTTCTGTTTACTATCTTCTTTACCGGTATGTTCTGATTTCAATTCAAGTTTCAAAAACAATATGTTTCTTTTACTACTTCAGTTCATCATGTTTCTAGTATGTTTCTAAATATACTTTTGTTGTGCAACCTGTAGTTGAGATGATTTCTTGTCTATTGATCGCTGACAACTCGACGCTACACCAAGGTAGGAAGAGCGGGTCACAATATCTTTAACTGATATGAGGGCCGGGATCGATTTTCCTCGGGGAGCTAGTAATGGAGTTGTATTTTTTGTCTAGCCTAGAGATATGTTTGTACTCCTAATGTCACTTAAAACATATTTGGGTTTTTTATTTATAACTACTTTTATAAAACTATTTATTAACACTAAATTGTATTATGAGAATATTTCTAAGTTGTATCTAAAGGGAAGAATGGCACTAGGGTCGTGACACTACCTAGGTGGCCAATTGATGGGTAGATGTTACTAAGGTTAGATTTACATATTTGGAGCTTATGCTATAACCGTTGCACAATTTTTGCCCACTCTCACACCTCTCGGTAGAAAGAGTGATTTTTCCCAATTGACTCTCTCGAGACCAATTAAGTAGGCAAATTAGACCAAGCAACTAGGGCTCAAGTAGGGTGATTATACTCTCGAGATTTAACCCGTTAATTGGGACTATCATTTCTTATGCGTCCATCCCAATTCCTTGTTGGATCAATTTTGGGGCCATAGACTCTCTTTCTCAAGAAGAGTTAAACCCACAAAGTTTGAATCAGTGTTTGTAACCACCAATTCTTAATTAAAACATAAAATCAACCCAAATAGCAAACACCCATAATCAATCTAACCCTAGATGGCAACACCCATCAATTATCCACACTAGGGTTGAGCAACAACCCTAGCTAATGGGTTTAGCTACACATGCTTAGAGAAGAAAATCAAGAAATAGATGAAGAACTAAGCACATTAATTAATTACTAAAAAGAAATTACAAGAATCTATAATAAAGTTAAAGTTAAGGTGCCAAAAATGGCTACAAAACTGAGTCTCACCAGCGCAACTATCTTTGGAAGACAAAAACTCACCTAAAAATGGTAAAATGTTCTATTTATACTAGGCTGGAAAACCTGGACAAAAATACCCCTGGGGGGTCAGTGCGGGACGCACCAAATGGACCGCGGCCGCACTGGCTCTTTAACTTCAACTTTCAGCTTCTCTGAACTTGAGGAACGTGGACCGCGTGGATTGAACTGCGGCCGCGAAGGCAACAGGCGTGGTCCGCACAAGCTTGACCGCGAACCGCGTGGCTTGACACTTGGGATTTTACATCTCTCTGAACCTCTGCTCCGCGGACCGCACCAAAAGTTAGTGCGGCCGCGAAGCCATCACCGCGGACTACATAATGAATACCGCGACCGCGTAGCCTTGAGCCCAAACTAGCATGTATCTGAACCTTGTAGTGCGGCCACGTTCGCTTTTGCACGGTCAGCACTAGGCCTTCGTTTCCTCAATTCACTTAATCTTTGATACTTGAACAGGTTTCACTCCTTTTAAGCTGATCTTTGACATTTCATCACTTTGTCGATCAAACCTGCAATCAAGCACAACTTGTGAGCATTTTGGGACTATTTTGTAGCAATTTATAAACAAAGCATAGGCAAGTAGGGGCATAAAACACGTTAAAATCCTAACTTATCAACTCCCCCAAACTTAAACCTTTGCATGTCCTCAAGCAAACAAAATAAGACCCACCCCTTAAAGGAAAATCCACGTAATTCAAGCTATCCTAATGTAACCTCAATAAGAATCAATTGGGACTAACAATTGCCCTCAATACGAATGCATCATTAACACATTTAAACTTTGAAAAAACATGGATCAAGTGTGACACAAGAGCATCAAGAGTTGACTCATTACATCAAAGCACTTCTCTTAATTACTTTGGTCATTGTGGAACCCAAACTCACACATCCTCAACTCTTCCTAAGCGAACCTCACCTTTTAGAGTATTGACACACAAATCGAGGTTAATGGAATTTCACTCTTCTCTCTCATGAAAAAGGTCACAAGTCCCTCTCTAAGTACCATATGCTTTCCCCTTATATAAGTATCCACCAATGTAGGCTTCCTTCAATCAAGATCTTAGAGGGATTTTGTAGAGTCAATGCGAAGGCTTTTGGGTAAGGGTAGGACATGTTTTTATTCAAATGGGTTCAATCTTCCCTTAAGCACTACTTTTGATTCATTTTGGCACAATTCTCTTGACTCTTTTGAGTATTTAACTTCTTTTCAAAGGGTTAGAGAGATACATTGTCACTATTTCTTATGCACTTCAAAACATTTCTCCTTTTTCTACTTTTTCCACACCTTATTCATTTTTGTTTTCCTTGAATCCCTTTTTATCCTTGTTCACATTGGACTTCCTTTTTGTCTTTTTCTTTTCTTTCTTTTTCATTGCCTTCCTTTTCTTTTGCCTTTGTACCTTTTACCACTTTGTTTCCTTTCTTGTCTCTCCCCCCCAAGCTTAGACTTTTGCCATCTCTCAAGGGAGGATTTGGGTGCCAAAAAGGGTATAATTTAGAATGGGTATAGGCTTGTAGCATTAGTTCTTGAAAGAAAAAGGTTTAAGGCTCAAAAGGGTTATCTAGGGATTATCTCATTGGTAGGCTATGGAATTGTTCACTTATCATTTGGATCAAGGAGAGCCTATAATCACTTCTCAAGTCAAATTTCACCTAAGATTTCGCCTCAATAAACATTCTGGGCAAGTTCTAGACCATTGGCTCGGGACTTGGACTCACAATTCGATTTCTCACCACACACACTCAAGGATTGCTAAAGACATCGAGTCGAGGGCCCACAACGACCTTAGTTATGATTTAAGCACACAATGGTCCAAAAAGACCACATGATGATTGTTTGTTCAACACAAGAATCTCAAGGCCACGACTTTCACCATCCTAAACACAACATTTTGTCTTTGACCATGGGATCAAAGGCAAATGTGCTAGGCCCAAGTGAAGCTTCGCTTGAGGTAACCTTAACTACAACTATCCAAAAACAAAAAAAGAACAAAAACAGACCCAAACCCTTAAGAAGGTTGTCACGCCATCTATCATTGGGAAGAGCCACCCGGTTCGCACAATACTCCACCCTTGGAAAGAACCGTGGCATTAAGAAAACCACGGGCTTACTGGAAGTGCCAAAAACAAAACAAAAGGCTACGAGTCTATCTACAAATCTAAAAACAAAAAATATTTGCTAAAATAGAAAATAGAATGAATATGTACAATAGGGGTTTAGAATATAAACGGAGGATGAATATATACAAAAATATAACTTTATATACAGACCAAAGAGAGAATAAAAAGTACGATAAAAGTAGCTAAATGTAAAGTTATATAGATACCAAATAGAAAATCAACAAAAACATAAACTAAGTCAACTAATATATACAATCATCCGGATAAACAGTAGGGCACACCCAATCAAATAAAAGCTGGCATTGTCCCTAATGCCAACTAAACAGATAAGCATCAAAAATCAAGATAAAAGGATATAGGAGCTCCCTAAGCCTGGTCCGTCTACATGGGATCATCAGTGGTCCCCGGGTCCTCTGTATGTACGGGAACCTCAGACTGGTTCCCAGTCTCCTGCTGCTCAGCTGCTGGGACTGGGGCATGTTCCTTGACAGGCTGGATATCAGGTGCATCCTATGGCAAACTGGAGGAGACCTCATGTGGTTCTGCCAACTCAATGACAGCATCAGTTGTACTGGGGAGCTTCCTCTTCTTCCTTGGAAGCCTAGGTGCCTACTCCTGCTGTGGCTCTGCTATTGGTGCTGCTGGTGGGGCTGGATCCCCGAACAGCAAGTCTAGAGGCATCTGGTCTGCCAATAGCTTGTCCACATCTGTCCTGAGCTCTTTCACAGACTCCTTGGGAGCCCGTGATTTACTCATCTTCTTATGCTCCTTGGCAAGCTCCTTTAGAGCCTTGCCATGTGAATCTACCGCCTTATACAAAGCGTCATATGTCCTCATAGTCTTCTCCTGGTTGTCCAGGAGCTTCTTCAGTGTGTCTTCAATGGACTGAGGAATCTGAGTTGTCTGAGGTGCTGACTGGGCCTCAATGGTAGCAGACAAAGTAGAAAACTTTGATGTCGCAGCTGACATCTAGTTGTTCAAACCGGACAGTGTATGGCTCAACTGATGGGCAGTAAAAGGATGGGCTCGGGAAGATGAAACCTCAAGGCCAGCTGAAGTAGTAGGACCAGCATTAGAGGAAGGTCCTGGAGGCAATTTAGTAGATGTAGTGCAGTAGGCATGGTGGAAGGCTCGACAGAAGGCTTTACCGTAACTGGCTCCTCAAACTGGCCAGTTGGGGCAGAGGCAGCTGGTTTGTACCTCTTGTCCTTGGGGTTGTCTGTCCCCTGTAGCCTGTACCATGAGAATGGGGCCACCGGTCTTACCTTCATATCAATTGATATCTTCTCCACTTTCAAATCCCATAAGTACATGGTAAGGGTGTTAGGAAAGGGGTAGTTTCGATCACTCACAGCCCCCACCGAAGTAATAGCCCGGTGCATCACATTTCCCATATTGATAGGGAAGCCTGCCATGATAGAAGCAATCAGAACAGCACAAGGAAGTGGGATAGTTTGATCATGGGAAGTCGGGTCAAGTTGGTTGCATACATAGGTCAACCACCCCCTAGACTCAAAGTTTAACGTTCTCCGAACTATCTTCACCGCGGGATGTAGCCAATTTGGAACAATACTCGGGTGTGACAAGAATCCAGCTAACCACGGGCAAACCTATTCTCCAATTTCCCACTTCTCATTGTACTAGGTCTCATCTTAGTCATCAAATCCCAAGTAGTCATTGAAAGCCTTCCCGGAGAACACCACATTTTGGTTCCACACTTTGGTCACTATTGAGCCATTTTTACGTGGGCCACATTGTAGTAGAACTCCTTTACCATGTGCTCATTGGCCTTTCCAACCTCATCCTGAAAGAACTCCCAACCCACTCTAGTGTGAAACTGTCTATGTACATTTGGGTGAAGGGGCAACAAGTCACTTGTGGTAAAACTCCTCTCTCGAATCAGCTTTCGTAGTGGCCACCATTCCTTAAATTTATCGAAAGCCACTTGGCTGACAAAGTGATATTCCCAAGCTGTTGGTTTTCTTATCCGTTCATCACCTCCAACCTGGTGCACACCACTCTTGGGTACCTCCTCATCACCGTCATTCCCACCTTCTGCACTCTCCCCAGATACTGAAGTTGTGAGGGAGGTGGAGTATTCACCTCTGTCGGCTACTAAGCCATTAGACGACTCAGAAGATACACATTGTAGAGCTTGGGCAGTGGGTGAAGCTGGTACTGAGGGAGCTAGCACTGAGTCGGAGGAGAGGTCTTGAGAAGGCACGTACTCACTCCCCGATTGGTCATCAGCTGTGTCAACTATTCTCAATGTTTTCCTTGTTTTCAGTCTAGGTTGGGGAGTGAGTTTAACTTGCTTTCCTTTTCATCCCCGGGAGGAGTAACATCGGCCGGGTTTTTTTGCACCTCTACCCCTTTGCTTTACCATTGCCTTCAAGCACACACATATAACATTGTTAGTCTAAGCACAGGTAGTGGAATAGGTGAATGAAATGAATTACAGACAATAGAAGAAGTATTGCAGAAACAACTTCATAACATGGCACCACAACCCGCACAAATAGAAGTGTGGCCGCACACGGGGCACCGTGGACCGCAAAGGCGACCGCGGTCCGCATTGGGTCAAAGGCCTAAAAGACATCTCTCTGAATCTACCCACTACAGTCCATGCAAAATGGGGTAGGCCAGCGCGGACCGCACAAAGTGCAATGCGGCAGCGCTGGAGGCAAGTGAGCTTTCAGTTAATTGAACATTATGGTCCACACAGAATGGTACCGCGGACTGCGTTAGGGCACCGCGGACCGTGCTAAGGCGACCGCGAGCTATGCTTAGTTGGTTTCACAGGCACTAACTTAGGCTTTCATTTTTTTTTTGCAAACTTGATCAAATTTTCCACCTACTTTGTCCCTATTCAGCATACCCATTGATTAGGTATATCAAGTACACAGACCCAACATTAAATACTACCTTACGCTAACAATTAAATGAAAAAGAAGAAGCTAAAAAACTACTGGACAAGCAAATAAAATGAAAATATGAAATTAATTAATCAAAAATGCATGAAATTTTACCAGGTTGTGATGATTGTATGCAACAAAGCAAGAATTTCTGGCCAATGCGAGTGTGAAGAGTAAAATTTAAGGGACTGAGTTTTCAAAGTTCGAAAAGTGTAAACTGAGGCCCTTGGGCTCTATTTATAGAAAATGATGTGGGACCCATCCTCCCTACCAGTGCAGCCGCAGAAAAGCGACCGCGGACCGCACTGGATTTGTTCAAATGAAGTTTCAGGAGACGAGCTCAGCGGACCGCACAAAAGCAAACTGCGGTCGCGGAGGACCACCGCATACCACACTAAATGGAATGCGGGCGCGGTGGAAAACTTTAGAGAGTGCCAAACCTTGTGAAGATACTCTTTTTAAGAAATGCCACCACACTTCGGGCTTCATTGTCGGGCAAAGCCATGGCTTCAACTCACTTCGAGACATAATCCACCACCACTAAAATGTAAGTGTTCCCACAAGAGCTCACGAAAGGACCTATGAAATCGGTACCTCAAACATAAAAAATATCCACTTCTAGAATTGTATTGAGAGGCATCTCGTCCCTTTTAGAAATCCCACCGGCTCTTTAGCATTCATCACATCTCTTGACAAAATCACCGGCATCTTTGAACAAGGTAGGCCAATAGAATCTGCAACTAAGCAACTTAGAAGCCATCCTCACCCCGCCATGATGGCCACCATAGGGAGAGGAATGACAAGCCTCCAAAATACTCAATTGTTCTTCTTCCGGGACACATCGACGAATCACACGATCAGTGCATATCTTGAACAAATATGGCTCGTCCCAATAAAAATCCAAGATATCCTCTTGACCTTCTTCCTTTGGCTAGAAGAGAGCTCATACGGGATTATACTGGTCACATGATAATTGGCGACATCGGCAAACCACGACATATCATGCATTGACACTGCAGGGAGTTGTTCATCGGGAAATGCATCATTAATCTCAAGGTCGTCACAAGGCCTCCCCTCCTCCTCCAACGGGACAAGTGGTACGCCACTTGATTTTCACTCCCTTTCCGGTCTATAGTTTCTAGATCAAACTCTTGAAGAAGTAACACCTATCTCATAAATCTTTCCTTGGAGTCTTTCTTGGTCATCAAATACCTAAGGGCAGCATGATCGGTATGAATAATCACTTTTGCCCCCATAAGGTATGGTCGGAACTTTTGCATTGCAAATACTATGGCCAACAACTCTTTCTCGGTGACTGTGTAGTTCCTTTGAGCTTCATTCATGGTCTTACTTGAGTAGTACACCGGATGGAACATCTTGTTGATCCTTTGGCCCAAAACCGCCCCCATCGCAACATCACTAGCATCACACATGAGCTCGAAAGGCAAGCTCCAATTTGGTGCGGTAATGATGGGAGTAGTTTTCAACATGTGTTTAAGAAGCTCAAAAGCCTCCATACACTTCTCATCAAAAACAAACTTGGCATCTTTCTCTAGCAACTTTCATAACGGGTTAACTACTTTAGAAAAATATTTGATGAACCTTCGATAGAAACCCACGTGCCCAAGAAAACTCCTCACCACTTTGACAGAAGTAGGGGGAGGAAGCCTCAAAATAACCTCAATCTTGGCATTGTCAACTTCAATTCCTCGCTTCAAAATTTTGTGACCCAACATAATACCCTCTTCTACCATGAAATGACACTTTTCCTAATTGAGAACTAGGTTCGTGTCTTCACATCGGGCCAACACTCGATCCAAATTACCCAAACACTCTTCAAAATAATCCCCAGCCACGCTAAAATCATCCATGAAGACCTCCAGTATATCTTCCACCATGTTAATGAAAATAGCCATCATGCAACGTTTGAAGGTCGCCAGAGCATTACACAATCCGAATGGCATTCTAGAGAAAGCGAATGTGCCATAAGGACATGTAAAGGTGGTCTTCTCTTGGTCTTCCGAGGTAATGAGGATTTGATTGTACCCCAAGTAACCATCCAAAAAGCAATAGAAAGCCCGGCCCGCAAAACGATCAAGCATTTGGTCAAGGAAGGGCAACGGGAAATGATCTTTTCTAGTCACCTTGTTAAGCTTCCGGTAATCCATACAAACTCTCCAACCCGTCAATGTCCGAGTAGGAATAAGCTCATTATTGGCATTGGTCACCATAGTCATCCCGCCTTCTTCGGTACACATTGCACCAGAGAAGTCCAAGAACTGTCAGAAATAGGATAAATCACACCGGCGTCAAGCCACTTGATAACCTCTTTCTTTACCACTTCTTGCATCCCCTCATTTAGTCTTCTTTGATGTTCAAGGGAAGGCTTTGCATCCTCCTCCAAGATGATTTTATGCATGCAAAAGGCGGGGCTTATACCCCGAATATCAGCCAATGTCCATCCAATCGCCTTCTTGCGCTTTTGAAGAACCGCCAAAGTGGCGTCAACCTGCACGTTAGTTTAGCAAGACGAAAGAATAACAGGTAAAGTAAAATTAGACCCTAATAACTCATACCTGAGGTGAGGAGGAAGCGACTTCAACTCCCACACCGGTGGCTCCTCAATAAATGGCTTAGTTGGTGGAGTTTTGCGATTTTCAAGGTCTAAAGACATTTCCTAGGCTCATATGAATATGAACCCATACCATGCAATGCATTTACGCACTCCACACTCCCAGCATCATCATTGACATCCATATTTAGCAGCACGGCCTCAAGTGGATCTTCAACATTAATCATCGAGCTTGTGTCATCCACTATCACATCTGTGACAATGTCCACAAACGAGCACACCTCGGTGCTATTTGGTTGCCTCATTAATTTGCAAACATGGAACACTACCTTCTCATCTCCCACATGGAAAGTTAACTCACCCACCTCAACATCAACCAAAGCCTTCCCCGTAGCTAGAAAAGGTCTCCCAGAATAATCGGGACTTCAAAGTACACTTCACAATCCAATATAACAAAGTCGGACGGCAAGATGAATTTATCAACACGGATAAGTACGTCATCAATTATACCCAAAGGCCGCTTCATTGACCGATCTGCCATTTGAAGTCGCATTGAAATTGGGAGAGGTTGTCAAAATTCCCAAGGTCTTGAAGACCGAATATGGCATCAAGTTTATGTTAGCCCCCAAGTCACAAAGGGCTTTGGCAAAATTAGCACTTCCGATAGTACAAGGGATAGTAAATGCGTCGGGATCCTCAAGTTTTGGAGCCATAGAATGTACAATCACACTCACTTTATGAGTCATCTTGATTGTCTCACACTCCATCGACCTCTTTTTCGTTACCAAGTCCTTCATGAACTTGGCGTATCCTAGCATTTGCTCAACTGCCTCCACCAAAGGCACATTGATAGTGAGACTCTTCATCATCTCAATGAATTTCTTGAATAGGTTGTCACCCTTTTACTTGGATAGGATAAGGCGCAGGTGGCCTAGGCAAAGGTGCCTTGGCTTTTGTCACTACCGGTTTGGGCATATCAATCACGCGTTCCCTAGACGGGTTCACGGCACCTTGTGTTTCAACCTCAACCTCATCAATATCAATCGGCATATCATTGTTCACATTGGGTTCAACTACATCATCAACTTTCAAAGGTGCATTATCATCCCACAACTCATCATTGTCAACCACAACTTCGTTTTCTCCTGAGGCATGCATATTACCTCCTCTCCCACTTCGCATTGTAACTGCCATCACATGATTGTTGTTCCCACCCTTTGGGTTTACTACTGTATCACTTGGTAGAGCACCCTTGGGGCGAGTGTTCAAAGATTGAGAGATTTGGCCAAGTTGCACCTCCAGGTTCCGGATAGAGGTGTTGTGAGAAGCCAATTGAACATCGGAGTATTGGTTCTTTTTCATCATTTGCTCGAACATGACTTCAATTCGACCCATATCATTACCCGAATAAATAGACCATTGATATTGAAATGGAGGCAGGTTGTTCGCTTGTTGATACATCGGGGGCCTTTGAAAGCCTTGCCCCTGATTGCCTTGATTACCATTGTTATTCCACCCACCTTGACCATTGTTGTTGTTCTAATTGTTATTGTTTTTTCCATTCCAATTCCCTTGATTACCTTAATTGTTATTCCCCCAATTTCCACATTGGTTGTTGTTGTTGTTCCAATTACCACCACCTTGTTGATTGCCCAAATTTCCTTGGGTTAGCCATTGTTGGTTCGAAGAGTTGCCTCGGTTGCCTTAATAGTTATTGACATATTGAACCTCCTCACTTTGATCATCATAGAACTCATTCGAAAAACCACTACCATTATCATAATTATCACAATTTCCTTGAGGTTGTTTCCCTCTTTGCCTCCTTTTAAGCATATTCACTCCTTCCATGGCATTGATTTGGCGCGGGCTTTTGACTTGTTGCAATTGCGCCATTGCCAATTGATTCATTGTTGTGGTAAGCTCGGCAATAGCTTGGCCGTGGTCTTGCAACTCCTTATGTAAATGGATGACTGTGGAGTCACCTTGGGGAACGTTTGCTCGACTTTGCCATGCCGAAGAAGTGTCGGCCATTTCATCCAAAACATCACAAGCTTCATTGTAGGGAAGCTTCATATAATTTCCTCCAGCCAATTGATTCACAATACATTAGTTCATGGTGTTGATGCCCCTATAAAACGTTTTTTGAATCATCACATCCGTCATATCATTATTTGGGCACTCTTTCACCATAGTTCTAAATCTCTCCCATATTCGTGCAAGGGTTCTGTTGGCTCTTGTTTGAAAGCCAAATTTCATCTTAGAGCACCGCCATGTGACTTGGAGAAAAGAACTTGGAAATGAATTTGTCCGCCAATTCATCCCAAGTTGTGATGGAATGATTTGGGAGCCTTTCTAACCAATCCAACACTTTACCCCGAAGAGAGAATGGGAAAAGCCTCAATCTCAACACATCCTCTGACACGTTTGTCTGCTTGCTACCCCAGCATGTATCTACGAACCCCTTCAAGTGCTTGTAGGCATTTTGATTGGAGGCGCCCGTAAAATATCCTCCTTGCTCGAGTAAGGTCAACATAACATTTGTGATTTGAAAGTTCCCCGCCCGGATTCGGAGAGGAACAATGGCATTCGCGTACCCTTGATTTGGGAGAACTCCTGGGGCCACTCTTGGTAGAGGCGGAGGAGGGTCTGGAATGTTCTCATTCGGATTAGCATTTGCATTGGCATTTCGATCTCTCTTTTGAGCTTGAGGTAAGACATCTTCTTGTTCAAGATCCTCAACATCCTTCCCTACGACCACGTTTCCAAGAGGGTCATTTGCATTTAAAGCCATGTGTACCTGAGTGATTGACACAAACAAAATTAGTAAACAAGAAGGAAAGAGAAGCAAATACACAAAACTAACTAAATAGATAGTCAACACCGTAAGTTCCCCGGCAATGGCACCAAAAAGTGATCGATGGTAAGTCGATGCTACACCAAGGTAGGAAGAGCGGGTCGCAATAGCTTTTACCCGATATGAGGGTCGGGATCAATTTTCCTCAGGGAGCTAGTAACGGAGTTGTATTTTTTGTCTAGCCTAGAGATATGTTTGTACTCCTAATGTCACTTCAAACATATTTGGGTTTTTTATTTATAACTACTTTTATAAAACTAATGAATAACACTAAATTGTATTATGAGAATATTGCTAAGTTATATCTAATGGGAATAAGGGCACTAGGGCTGTGACTCTGCCTAGGTGGCTAATTGATGGGTAGATGTTACTAAGGATAGATTGACATATTTGAGGCTTATGCTTTAACCGTTGCACAATTTTACCCACTCTCACACCTCTCGGTAGAAAGAGTGATTTTGCCCAATTAACTCTCGAGAGACTAATTGAGTAGGCAAATTAGACCAAGCAACTAGGGTTCAAGTAGGGTGATTACTCTCTCAAGATTTAACCCGTTAATTGGGACTATCATTTCTCATGAGTCCATCCCAATTCCTTGTTGGGTCAATTTTGGGGTCATTGACTTTCTTTCTTAAGAAGAGTTAAACCCACAAAGCTTGAATTAGTGTTTGCAACCACCAATTCTTAATAAAAACATAAAATCAACCCAAATAGCAAACACCCATAATCAATCTAACCCTAGATGGCAACACCCATCAATTACCCACACTAGGGTTGAGCCACAACCCTAGCTAATGTGTTTAGCTACAGATGCTTAGAGAAGAAAATGAAGAAATAGATGAAGAACTAAGCATATTAATTAATTAATAAAAAGAAATTATAAGAATCTATCGTAAAATTAAAGCTAATGTACCAAAAATGGCTACAAAATCGAGTCTCACAAGCACAGCTATCTCTGGAATACAAAAACTCACCTAAAAATGGTAAAATGTTCTATTTATACTAGGTTGGAAAAACTTGACAAAAATACCCCTGCGGGGTCAGTGTGGGCAGCACAAAATGTGCCGCAGCCGCACTGGCTCTTTAACTTCAACTTTCAGCTTCTTTGATCTTGAGGACCGCGGACCGCGTAGATTGAACCACGGCCGCAAAGGCAACAGGCACGGTCCGCACAAGCTTGACCGCGGACCGCGTGGCTTGACACTTGGGATTTCACATCTCTTTGAACCTCTGCTCTGCAAACTGCACCAAAAGGTAGAGCGGCCGCAAAGCCATCACCACGGACCGTGTAATGAATACCGTGGTTGCATAGCATTGAGCCCAAACTAGCATGTCTCTGAACCTTCTAGTCCGTTCGCATTCACTTTTGCGCGGTCCGTACTTGGCCTCTTTTCCTCAATTCATTTAATCTTTGATACTTGAGCAGGTTCACTCCTTTTCAGCCGATCTTTGATATTTTGTCACTTTGTCGATCAAACCTGCAATCAATCACAACTTGTGAGTATTTTGGGACTATTTTATAATAATTTATACCCAAAGCATAGGCAAGTAGGGGCATAAAACACGTTAAAATCCTAACTTATCATCTATCTAGTTATGTTATGTACTACTCCCATTAGGATCAACATGCTTATGAAATGTTACCCCCTCCCCTCTTGTTGTATGTCTCAATGTGACGTTTGTTCAATTTTATGTTTAACTGCATTTAGTATGAACCTTTATTTGGCATAACAATTTGTACCTTAAGTTACTTGGTTCTGTGTTAAATTCTGAAGTTCATGCTACACCTGAATCCCATGAACCCCCCTAGAATACTTCTGATTCTATAGCTATGTGCACTTTTGTCTGTTATGTGTTCACTGCATATGCTTTATGTGTCCCCAATTCCCATTAACCATGTATGAAGGCTATTCTTTGAATGTTGTAGAACCGGTTTTGGTTCTATGTTGGGTCTGTTTTTTATTTGATTCCACAAATCTTGTCCAAAAACTGTACTACTGAGTAACTCTCTTTATTATATAAAATTATTTCAACTGAGTCTCTTTCAACACTGTTTTCATTCAAACCTTTTCAAAACTATGTCAAGCACTCTCACACTACTCTTAGGTCCTTCAGTTCTGGCCCCTCCAATGTGTGACTGCTTAGGGATCCTTATGAGACCCCTCTGAACTCTGATGCATTGGAGTTGGCCTGCACTACTCAGTTATGTTTGGTGTGAGCACTGCCCGGGATCCCTTGAGGTCCTTAGGGAACTCTGACACACCCGGATATGAGAAAGGCTATGAAAGAATTTGGGCATTTGAGGTTTTAGAAATTAGGGCTTGTTTTTAGGCTCCCTATAGTGTAACTTCTTATTTTTCTTTATCTATGTAATTCATTCAATGTTGGTGTGTAATATTCGTTGTAAACGAATATTGGGGTTTGCTAGTAAAAAGGGGAGGGTAGTTATATATGTTATCAATATCATGGGTAGAAACCATGCCTTAGGTTTATATTTCCTATATGCACATTAGAATCCATGTCTAGGATTAACACATTCAAAGCATGTCATGCATTAGATATCATGTTTTAGTTTACAACTTCAGCGTCTCATTTGACCTTATTTATCACTTAGAAATCCTACTTCTAGGCTAAATAAAAGCATTAACATAAAACTATTACTCATATGCATCTGGAAATCATGCTTAACAATGTTGTAACTCTCTGTGTATTTAGAAATCATGCTTCAAGAATTTTGCATATAAATCATTCTGCATTTTACATGTGCCTATTAGATACCCTATTTTAAGATCTCGTTCATACTCGTTCAGTCACGCCTAGTTAAACTACTGATGCATGAAAAAGGACATAAAACAGTCTCACATTTGATTATCCTGTTTAAGTAAAATTGGTCATAATCCCTATATATCTTTGCAACACTTAGAACAACATGCTTTAGGTAAAATAACTTCTAAACTATTTTAATAATTCTAGTAACTGTTGTTCATTATCCTATGCCTAGGCAAGCCTTAGGTAATCAACTCCTATAAAACTGGAAAATGTTCTTTGTGTTTACTCCTTATTGGTTAACATGCTTAGAATCAGTAGGCAAACTGATTAGGGCCCCTGCTTCTGAGTTCATAAAATAAAACTGCACATCTTCCGCGTTTTGATATTCGCTTAGACATCAAGTCTTAGGATCCTGTTTAATAATACTACTCTTGTTTGTGTTTGAGTCATGTTGTTTACGTGCATTATCTGTGGAGGTAAACCCGAGCCTCTAATTACTTCTTTCCTACCTTTATTTGCTAAAGTCCTATTTGTTCTTGCCTGTCGCCTAGTATTTTCTCCTTTTTACCTTAGGGGCCTGTCTAGAACTGCCTATGGGTAGAGGTCCTAATATCCTCTAGGACCATTAAGAAGGGACGGGTAATAGCACGCATAGAGATCTTTAAATAGCACTCGCTTTAATAACCGCTAAGGGGTGGGAAAAGGGTAGATATGGATATGATGACTACGCGCTAATGTCATGTGTAGCCCTACATTGAGGAGTGTTTACCGGCCATTATGTGGGGTGATCCTGTAGGCTAACTAACCTAGGATCCCTCCTTCCCAAATTCCCTTTGCCTAAAACTTTACTTCTCTATATGTACACAACTTTGTCAAATTCTTTGTCTTATTATTTGAGTCATGCAATGTCTGATACGCTTTATCTGTAATTATGTGTTTCAACTACTTATTTGTTAAAGGACTAATTCATAAATATAAGTTCGGTTGGGATCCACCGTTGTGGACCAAGAAGGGTGCCTAACACCTTCCCCCTAAGGTTATTTTGAGCCCTTACCCTAAATCTCTGGTAATGCAAACCAATCCAAGAGTTAATCGCTCTGGGTGCCCTAACGCACCATAATCCGTTAGGTGGCGACTCTTCAAAACCCAAATTCCCAAAAGAAAATGAGTTATTACCCCTATAAACTTTGGAACCCGAACTTTCTCCGCAGAGGAAAAAAGGGGGCGCGACAGCATGGCGACTCTGCTGGGGATACCTTTAGGCTCTTATCATAACGAACTTATTTCTATGAATTAGTCCAAGCATGATTTAACCCATACCCTTTCCCCTTATTTAAATTTAACTGCCTATTTTACGTATTTATTTTTCTTTTATTCATGAAATTGACTTGTCTCTTTGTTTTCCTTTTCCGTAACTATATTTTGAGTTATTTAAATACTATATTTATTTTTCCTACGTGCAAATACCTGACTATATGATATTAATTGCTGCATAAATCATGCACCACATCATATTTCACTCGTGCGTATCAAATCCTATAGCAACGCTTAATGAGTGGTTGCGCTCTTCCTATTTATTACCCTTAAATTCGGAAAGGCTTATTTGCGGTAAAACCAGTCGATCAGCGGTGCAGTCGACGGTTCTGTGCCTTTCCCCCTCAAGTTGTCCGCTTGAGGGTACCAGTCTAAAACCCTATAGTAACCTTACTCTGGTCAAAATTGTGCATGCATCATCGTCAAACCTAGTTGGATAAATTATGTTGTCCACATAATGATCCTTTAAGATGAGACCTATCCAAAGTCCACCAGGGTTTCCATAATCCCAACGGACACAACCATGTTTTGTTCATTAATTTGGATAACTAAATGCCAATATTCTAATCATGAATGTATAAATAGTCAAATCTGGTAGGGAAGAAAGGCCTAGCCCTTTTGTTTTACAGAAAATGAGGAACGAGGTCCACAGCTTCGGTATGGTTTGCACACTCTCACTCTTGATAGACTGGTGAAGGAATCTTCTATCAAGTGATCAGATCAATTAATGGAAAGAGAGGGACATCAAATCTAGCAAAAAGCTAGAATATCTGTAATACAATCTGATGGAATTGGAAGGAAAAGTGAGGAAGAGAGTCACCGACTGCCAGAACGCCGAGGGAAACGAAGGAGGACATTTGGCAAAGGCATTCTTACTGATGAACCTGTGCAGACCGGAGAATTTGCTCGACAAGAGCATTCAGCCTAAGGAAGGTCCTTCTGAGACCAAATATATTAGGTTTACCCACTTTCCAAATGAAATAAGGCCAAGTGCCAGTAGTGACTTATTTTTATTATCTTAGTGTCATTTTGGGATTCGTCTATTTTTATATTACGAAATGAGGCATTTATTGGCATTTAAAGTTATTGAAATTTATTTGTCACTAGGCCTACCTCGGGCACAATGATGCTTCCCAATTAAGACGCGAATTTACATTTCCGCAATATATGTTTAAATACTGCAAACATTTCAGGATCCTCACTGACTTGTTATCTTTTTATTTTTGCTTATTTCGATTATTCCCATCCTCTTAGGTTGGTTCACTCATACTGGCCTTATCAGCGTATCATACCAGATCTAGAGGCTCTCCACATCCTCCTCCTCCAAGCAACACAAAAGGTAGAGGAAAAGCTGGACGACTTAAGTGGTATCCGAAAGGAGAATATTGAGAACGCAGAAACCTCAGATGGTTATAGTACTCCGGCCCCAAACGATATAGTCTAGAGACTAGAACAAAAGATACTTGAACTGCAAGGAGAACTTGAGCAGGTTCGCAACTTGGCAAACTCGTCACTCACCTTAAATGTCCCCGGCATCAACCAACAAAACACAAAGAACCCAACACCTTCCCAAAACACACAAAACCAACATCCACAAAATCCTTCAGCACCAAATCAATACGCAACTCCACCCTAAAATCTCAATCCATTGCCAATACCAACTCTACCACAACATCACCATCAACCAATTCGGCATCTACCAACTGCCACACTCCCCAAAACACACCACAACCCATTTCCGATCCCCAAAACTCCACCAATGACCATTATTATACCCAAGTCCCTGGCACCCATCAAACAAACCCTATATACGTAGAAATCATACCTCACTCCATCCAACCCATCTCCTATCCACCATATTCCTCCGAGAAGGACCTGCTCATTAAAAACATGGTTGAAGAACTTAAGAATTTCACAAGTCGAGTTCAGGGTGTTGGAGGAGATAGAGGAATAGAAGGTTTGAACTATGAAGACCTATGCATCCAGCCAGATGTAAAACTACTGGAGGGATACAAACTTTCCAAGTTTGAGATGTTCGACGACACATGTGATCCCAGAGTCCATTTGAGGACCTATTGCGACAAACTTGTCAGGGTCAGAAAAGACAAAAATGTCCAAATGAAACTCTTTATAAGGAGTATTATTGGGATGCTTTATCGTGGTACATCAGCCAAGATCCCAAGAAATGGTCCAACTAGGTAAGTATGGAATCAGATTTCATGGACCGATTAAGGTTCAATTTAGAGAACGTACCGAATATTTCTACATTCAGAATCTTAAAAAGAAACCTACTGATACTTTCCGTGAGTATTCTACTCACTGGGGGTTGTAAACAGCCAAGTGATCGAGGCCAACCCTGCACTACTATTGAGTAGCGAGAGAGGTCGAAGAAGATTTTACCCGATTAAGGTCAGGATCGATTTCCATATGGAGCTAGATATTAGAGTCAGTTGTCTATCTAAAGTGGAGTTGTGTATTTGCTCCAAATTGCACTTCTACACATTTTTAGTTTTGATTATGATTCTAATTTTATAAAACTACAATGATCAAATAAACTAAAATAAGCTAAGGTTAAACTATTGCGAGTTGTTCAAATGATTAAAAGGCATTAGGGTAGTGACTTTCGCCTAGGTGGTCAATTGACGGATTCTTGAGTCGAAAGCTAGATTGTCACATTTGGGGAGTATGATATAGCCATTGCACGATTCTACTCACTCTATACCACTCGGTAGTTCGAGTGATATTGCCTGAATTGACTTTCTCAAGTCCAATTGGGTATGCAAATTTGCACAAGCAATCAAGGTTCAATTCGGGTAGTACTATATCTAGGTTTAACCCTTAAATTGGGGCTATCAATATCTTGAGTACACCCCAATTCCTTGTTGGACCAATTTCAAAGACTTAGGCTCTCTTTCTCAAGAAGAGCCAAAGTCAACTAAACACAAACTAGTGTTTGCAACTACTACTTCAGCAATTAAACATGAAATTAGTCCAAATATCAAACACCCATAGACAATCAAGCATCAAAAACACAAGACCCATCAATTACCCACACTACGGTTGAGCCACAACCCTAGATTATTGGTCTAGCTACTTATAATTAGAGAAGAAAACAAAGAAATAAATAAAGAAAAACTAATATTAATTAATTGCTAAATTAAACTTGAAGATTCAATGTTGAAATGAAGCTAAAATTACTCAAAACAAATAAAATAAACAAAGTCACGAGTGCAGCCTTCAGTACGAACTATCTGATGACCTAAAATTGGGAAAAGAAACTATTTATACTAAGCTGAAAAATCTAGACAAAATACCCCTGCGTGACTAGTGCGGACCGCACAAAAAACGAATGTGGCCGAACTAAGGCTCTGAACTTGGGCAATGCGGACCGCACAAAATTGAGTGCGGACGCGGTGACTTCTAGTGCGGTCCGCATGAAATGTAGCGCGGACCGCATTGGCTTCAATCTTTAAACTGGAAACTCTCTGAACCTTGGCTTTGCGGACCTCACTAAATCGACTGCGGTCGCAGTGAATCCAATGCGGAAGCCGAAAATCCTTTACATCCGCATTGGCTTTTGTCCTTAGATGCACACTCTCTGAACTTCACTTGTGCGGACCACACAGAATGGTGTGCAGCCGCACTGGCCCTGTTTGACTGAGCTTTGCCTTGTATTGGTACTTGTGCAAGTTTCACTCCTTTTTAAGCTGGTTTTTGATATCTTGTCACCTTGTTGACCAAACCTACAATCAAGCACAACTTGTGAGCCTTTGGGACTATTTTGTACACATTTCTAATCAAAACTTAAGCAAGAATGAGTGCAAAATGCATCATATTCCCTAGTTATCACCAAGGTCAGGCCATCTTTTGGAGGAGGAACAGATGAACAAATTCTTCGTCAGAGCACAGGATCCGCAATATTATGAAAGGTTGATGGTTATCGAAAATCATAAATTCTCTGATACCATCAAACTTGGAGAAAGTATCAAGGAAGGAATCAAGAGCGGGATGGTAACGAATTTTGAGGCACTACAGGCCACAAATAAGGCATTACAATCAGGTGGCATATCGAAGAAGAGAGATGTTGGGGCAGTAATGGTGGCTCAAGGTCCAAAATCTCCACTTATCTATCAAATACCTACACCTGCATATCAAACACCTCCACCCACATATCAAACACCCCGGCCCACATACCAAGCATCACCGCCTACATATCAACCACCATCTCCCAGATACTCCCAAACAGCCACTATCCATCACACCTATAACTCCCAACCATCCCACTTCCAATCACCACTAGCTCACCAAAATTATCCAAGACCCAACTTCGACCGCAAGCCACCCAGAAAATACACCACCATTTCTGAGCCCATTGACCAGTTGTATGAAGGGTTGAAAGTTGCAGGTTACGTCACTCCCGTTCCTATTATGGCATTAGAAAACCCATCTCAATGGGTCAATCCGAATAAAACTTGTGCGTACCATTCCAGTATGAAGGGGCACAACACTGCTGAGTGCCGAACATTGAAGGATAAGATATAGACGCTAATTGACAACAAGGTCATACAGGCAAAGAAAGCCACACCTAATGTCTGCGACAACCCCCCTTCCCCCCCCCCCCCCCCCCCCCCCAATCATAGAGATGGTAGAGTACAAGTGATAGAAACGAATGAAGAATGGGACCCTGACGGGTTGATTGGGCTTATTCGGGAAGGTGATGACTTTGAAGTTGCAGTCACACTTGCCCCTATCGTGTTATAGACTCAGTCACCAATCGAGTTAGACTACTGATGTATGAAAAAGGACATAAAACAGTCTCACGTTTGATTATCCTATTTAAGTAAAACTAGTCATAATCCGTGTATATCTTTGCAATACTTAGAACAACATGCTTTAGGTAAAATAACTTCTAAACTATTTTAATAATTCTGGTAACTGTTGTGCATTATCCTATGCCTAGGAAGCCCTAGGTAATCAACCTCTATAAAACTGGAAATTGTTCTTTTTATTTACTCCTTAGTGGTTAACAGGCTTAGAATCAGTAGGCAAATTGCTTAAGGCCCCTACTTCTGAGTTCATAAAATAAAACTGCATATCTTCTGTGTTTTGATATTCACTTAGACATCATGTCTTAGGATCATGTATAATAATACTTCCCTTATTTGTGTTTGAGTCGTGCTATTTATGTGCATTATCTGTGGAGGTAAACCTAAGCCTCCAGTTGCTTCTTTCCTGCCTTTATTTGCTAAAGTCCTATTTGTTCTTGACTGTCACCTAGTATTTTCTCCTTTTTACCTTAGGGGCCTGCCTAAAACTGCCTATAGGTAGAGGTCCTAATTTCCTCCAGGACCATTAAGAAGGGACGAGTAACAACATGCATAGAGATCGTTAAATAATACTCGCTTTAATAACCGCTAAGGGGTAGGAAAGGGTAGATATGGATATGATTACTACGTGCTAATGTCGCATGTAGCCCCTTATTGAAGAGTGTTCACTGGGCATTGCGTGGGGAGATCCTATAGGCTAACCAACCTAGGAACCCTCCTTCCCAAATTCCCTTTATCTAAAACTTTACTTCTCTATATGTACACAACTTGGTCAAATTTTATGTCTTATTATTTGAGTCATGCAATGTCCAATATGCTTTATTTGCAATTATGTGTTTTAACTACTTATTTGTTAAAGGACTAATTCATAAATATAAGTTCTGTCGAGACCCACCGTTTTGGATTAAGAGGGGTGCCTAACACCTTCACCTCAAGGTTATTTTGAGCCTTTACCCTAAATCTCTGGTACTGCAAACCAATCCAAAATTTAATCGCTCTGGGTGCCCTAACGCACCATAATCCATTAGGTGGCGACTCTTCAAAACCCAAATTCCTAAAAGGAAATTAGTTGTTACCCCCATGAACGTCGGAACCCGGACTTTCTCCGCGGAGGAAAAAAAGGGAGTGCGAAAGTGGACATCCACATTTACTAATAGTTTACAACACTGCCCTTGGATGTCAAAAAATAGATAATATGCCTCGTCAAAACCACCAAGAAAAAACTCTGTGGAAAAAATCTTAGTGAAGGGAAAAGATTACACATATTTGTATTTGTTGCCTCGTTAAAACCCTTACCGGGAAAAATTAGTGGGACAAATCCTAAACTAAGAAAAAAAGAGTATAACACGTATCTTACTCCCCCTCATGAAAATATCACTTTATATCTCGAAGACGTCATATTCCTATCTTTTGTCTCAACTTCTCAAATGTTGAAATTGGTAATGCCTTAGTGAACAGATCAACCAAATTTTCACATGAATGAATCTGTTGAACATTATTTTTACCACTTTGTTAAAGATCATACGTGAAAAAGAACTTTGGTAAAATGTGCTTTGTTCTTTCTCCTTTGATGTATCCTCCTTTCAATTGATCATGCAAGCAGCATTGTCTTCATATAGAGTAGTTGGATTATCTTTTTCATAAGAAAATCACATATGTTTTTAATATACTGAGTAATTTTTTTGTGAAATATGGTTTGTTCCCCGTCGATATTGTTTGTTTCATTGAACACCATATTATAGTTGTACCTCCATATGTAACAAATAGCCTAGTTGAGATCGGGCTTTATGTGGATCAAACAAATAACCTGCATCGGCATAACCAATCATTTCTGACTTGAATTCATTAGAATAAATGATTCCCATATCTATAGTTCCCCGAAGATATCAAAATATATGCTTAACACCTTTCCAATAGTCTTCTTGTTCGGGAGGAGCTGAATCTTTCTAATAAGCTTACTACAAAAGCAATATCTAATCGGGTATTATTGACAAGATACATCAGTGCCCCAATTGTACTAATATATGGAGTTTTATCACCAACGAGCTCTTCATCATTTTCTTGAGGTCGAAATGGATATTTATTTATTTCAAGCGATCTCACAACCATTGGGGTACTTAATAGATGTGCATTATCATGTAAAATTGCTTTAAAATCTTTTCAGTATATGTTGATTAATGGACAAAAATTTCATTGTTACATGCTCAATTTTTAGGCCAAGAAATTTTTTTGTCTTACCAAGATCTTTCATTTCAAATTCTTTCTTCAAACACTCTACAGCCTTTCGAAGCTCTATATAAGTGACAATGATACTTAAATCATCAAACACACAGCTATGATGAGACCTCTTAATAAAGACACAAGGGCAAATAGGGTCATTTTTGTACCCTTCGTTTAGAAAATACTCGCTAAGGTTATTGTACCATATCCCCCCTAGTTGATTCAATCCGTATAGGGGTTTTTGAATCTTTATTGAACAAGTTTCCCTTGAACTTTTATATGCTTCAGGAACTTTAAATCATTCAGGGATTTTCATAAAACTTTCATTGTCCAATGAGCCATATAAGGAGGTTGTGACAACATCCATCAACCACATATCAATCTTTTCAAGGACTGCCAGATTTATTAGATACGTGAAGGTGATTGCATCTCTTCATATAATCAATGCTAGGCTTTTGCGAAAACTCTTGTGCCACAAGTCGTGCTTTATATCTTACAATTTCACCTTTCTCATTTCGTTTTCGCACAAAAATCCATTTGTACCCCACTATCTTGGCACCTTCAAGCGTTTGGACTATTGGTCCGAAAACTTCAGGTTTTTGGAATCAAGCCAATTCCACTTGAATTGCATTTTTCCATTTTGGCCAGTCATTTTTTTGTTTACATTCATTGACATATTTTGACTCAAGATCCTCATCTTGTTGTATTATTTCAACGACAACATTATATGCAAAACTGTTGTCAATAACAACATTATTTCGGTTTCACCTTTTTCCCGTAGAGACATAACTTATTGAGATATTTTCATTTTCATCATTTCCAAGTACTAGAACCTCCTGTGAGGTCTAATCAATTGTTATGTCTTTATGCTCCTCTTGAGCAATTGTCTCCACGTTATGATCAACTTGATTATGTTCTCCTTTTCTTTTTCGAGAAGTCTTATCCTTGGAACTGATTGGTCTACCACGTTAAGGCGAGGTCTAGACTCATTTGTATTATCATACTGTCCAACTGGGACATCAACTTGAATTGGAGCAATTACAGCTAGAATATGCGATTTAGTAACCCGTAGAAGGTTAGTAAATGCATTTGGCAGTTGATTTGCAATATTTTTCATATAAATGATCTTTTGAACTTCTTGTTCACATTGAAATGAGATAGAGATAATAGATTCCAATCTATCTCTTTTTACAGCTATTTATTTTCTCCCCCTAATGTTGGAAAAACTGATTCATCAAAATGACAATCAGTAAATCCGGCTGTAAACAAACCTCATGTCATAGGCTCTAGATATTTAATAATAGAAGAGATTGATAACTGTGATGACCCAGCTGGTCGTCTTAATAATTTACAACTCGATCCCCTATTAACTAATTTCCTCGAATTTATTTCTGCTATTTTGATTTGCGGGGATGTTCGGTTTGTAGTTTCGGAGAGTTTTGGGACACTTAGTCCCTAAATGAGAGCTTAAGTGTTGGAAAGTTGACCGTAGTTGGAACAGTGTAATGACGGCCTTGAAATGGAAATATGATGGTTCCATTAGCTCCGTTGGGTGATTTCGAGGTTAGGAGCATGTTCTGATTGTGTTTTGGAGGTCCATAGCTAATTTAGGCTTGAAATGCCAAAAGTTGAATTTTTAAAGTTTCCGCTCCGATAGTAAGATTTTGATCCGAGGGTCGGAATGAATTCTGAGAGTTACAGTAGTTTTGTTGGGTCATTTGGGATGTGTGTACAAAATTGTAGGTCATTCGGACGTGGTTTGGTTGGATTTTTTATCAAAAGCGAAATTCGGAAGATTTTAGAAACTTACGCTTGAATCCATGTGTTTTTGTTGTTTTGATGTTGTTTGAAGTTTTTTGAAGATTTTTACAAGTTTGAAAAAGGTTTTAGGATATGTTGATGCTTTGGTTAAGGTCCTGGGGGCCTCGGGATGAATTCGGATGGTTGACGGAAGGATTTGGAGTTTGAAGTTTGCTGCAGCAACAGGTCTTCTGTCATAACTGCACCTGCGGTTTGGGTTTCGTAGGTGCGGAGCCGCAAAAGCCACGTTGAGACCACAGAAGCAGAATTTGGGAATTCTTCAAGAAACCACAGAAGCAGTGATCATACCGCAGAAGTAGTACCGCATCTGTGGACGAGGTGTCGCAGATGCGGAAGCTAGCATTTAAGTGGAAGTCGCACATGCGATGAAGTCTCCGTAGAAGCGGGACCGCAGATGCGCTCCCAGGGTCGCAAATGTGGAAATCGATGGGCAGAACATATAAATTCTTGCCTTCGCGAATTTTGGCCCTTTTTCATATTTTCAAAACAGGAAGAAGCTTGGGGAGTACTTTTCAAGAGGCATTTTCAGAGGAGTTCATTGGGGTAAGATCTCTGGTCCCTAAACTCATTATTGGAGTGATCTTTATCAATTTAGGCCTGAAAAATTAAGGAAAATGACTGGTAATTGGGGGTTTAGGGCTTATGTAGTTGGAGACATTTGAGTGTTGATTTGAGGGACAAATTGAGGTCTGGTTTTGGTTCTTTTGATATGACTGAACTCGTGAGAGTGCGAGGTTTCTGGAAATATAAATTTTACCCAATTTCGAGATGTGGGCCCGAGGGGTGTTTTGGTAATTTTATATAATTTCGCATATTATCTTAGAATTTAATTATAGAATCAATTACTTGAAGTGTTATTTACATTATGCAATTTAATTGAATAGATTTGGGCCAGTTGGAGTCGAGTACTCGTGGAAAGAGCGTGATTTCGAAGTGATTTTGAGCCGGTTCGAGGTAAATGGCTTGTCTAACCTTGTATGGGGATCTTCCCCTTAGGATATGATATATATGATAATTGAAAAGCCTTGTGCGTGAGGTGACGAGTGCGTACTTGAGCTAATTGTTGAAAATCCAATTTTACTTTAAGTGTTTCAATTGAGTTCCTTTCTCCTACTTTATTCTACTTGCGAAGTTAGCATGTTGCTAGTTTAGAAAAGCATGTTTAGTTGACTTATTTGCCTATTTGCTTGAAATGCCTTAATTGCATTACGTGAAGCATGTTAGGCTAGAATTAACTATTTGCTTGGTATGAAATTTGCATTTAATCGAGTATTCTTGTGTTGCATCTGTGTGTTTTAATTTGGGACTACAGGACGGCATCCCGAGAGATCCCCTATACGTATTTATGATTTAGACTGAGGTGCGGGATACCAAGAGATCCCTGGCATGTGTATTGAGGATACCAAGAGATCCTCTGGATACCAAGAGATCCTCGGGATACCAAGAGATCCCTAGCATATATTGAGGATATAAGAGATCCTCGGGATACCAAGAGATCCCTAGTATACATTGAGGATACAAAGATATCCCCGGTTATCATCCTTGCTATGAGTAGTATTCCCTTGTGGTTTGACTTTATCTCTAATTCCGTTATCGTACTCTTATTATACTTTATAGATTCTTAATATAGATTCTAAATTTTTTTTGCTTATCTCATCCTGGCATTATATTATTTATTTTACCTCAGTAGGGCCCTAACCTTGCTCGTCACTACCCGATAGAGGTTAGGCTTGGCTCTTACTGAGTACCGTTGTGGTGTACTCATGCCCCTTCTGTGCATGTTTTTCATATGCAGATCCAGGTACCGCTGCACAGGCCTACTTTCCTTGGGGGAGGCGACTGCTTTAGAGACTCCGAGGTACATCTATCGCATCTGCAGACCAAGGAGTCCCTTTCTATTCCTGTCTTTAGTATTTAGCCCTTTTGTATTTTTCTGTTCTTATAAGACACTCCATAGTTAGAGCTATGTAGTACTTATCTTAGCTTGTGATTCATGGGTTTCCAGGTCCTGGATTTAGATATTTGTTTTTGAGATTTATTTATGGTGTATGTTGAGCGGCACATTTAAACACTATTATTGCTTTATTTCTGTTTATAAATTGTTTTGCTTTCGCATGTTTGGTTATCTTCCGCAATTTAGGCTTACCTAGTCGTAGAGACTAGGTGCTCTCAGTATAGTTCACGGAGGGTGAACCGGGATCGTGACAAGTTGGTATCAGAGCTCTACGTTCATAGGAGTCATGGATCACAAGCAGTTTATTAGAGTCTCGCTAATCGATACGGAGACGTCTGTACTTATCTATTAGAGGCTATGTAACTGTTAGGAAAAGGTCCACTTCATTTGATTTCTTTGTCGTGCGATATTTTGACATCACAATTCTAAACTTTTGTCTTCTATTCTGTGAGTCTCACAGATGGTGAGGACACATGCTACTTGAGATAATCAGGTACCCGTGCCCCTTACTGCAGTCGTCAGAGGCCAGGGCAGGGTAGAGGCCGAGGGCGCGCACGTGGTGCAGCTAGAGCACCTACGCAAGCTGTCACTAAGGTACCACCGGCAGTTCTAGCTAGAGTCCAAGTGTCTGATACGCCTACTGTACTACTACGCCAGTACTTCATGAGACTTTGGCATAATTCATGAGCATGTACACCGCTTTGGATCAGGCAAGGTTTTCTTCTCCTTGCTGAAGCTACATCCCAGGCTAGGGGAGGAGCACAGACTCCTGCCGCCCGCACTCCCGAGTAGCGATTGCATGTTGACCAGGTCCCAAACATTATTCGTGTACCGCTTGCAGTGCCAGTTTAGCCCGAGGATAGGGTAGCTGCTTTAGAGGATGAGCAGCGGAGACTTGAGAGGTTCAAGAAGTATGATCCTCTAGTATTCAGTGGAATAGCATCGGATTATGCCTTGCGATTTCTGGAGGAGTACTACCATATTCTCCGTACCATGGGTATATTAGGATCGAGCGGGGTTTCCTTCACTAGTTTTCAGCTTCGAGGAGCCGCCTATGAGTGGTGGCACACCTATGTGTTAGACAGTCTGAACGAGTCTACTTCACTGACTTGGACCTAGTTTTCAGATCTGTTCCTTAGAGAGTTTGTCCCTTAGGGACGCGTGACGCGTAGAGTTTGAGCATTTGCGGTAGGGTGCTATGACTTTTTTAGAGTATGTTGTCTGTTACACTAGCTTGGCTAGACATGCCCCAGCCTTGGTTTCTATTGTTCGCAAGAGGGTTCGCCGGTTTGTTGAGGGCCTTATTCCCAGCATCAGATCTAGCATGGCTCGTGAGTAGGAGATGGATATTTCTTATCAGCAGGTGGTGAGGATTGCTATGAGGATTGAGGGTATGCATGCTCGGGAGAGATAGGAGAGGGAGGCCAAGAGGTCTTGAGTGTCGGGCAATTTCTTTGGTGCCCTTGCCCCAGTTGCGGGTCGTCATGTAGGGGTTTTACGAGTCACTGTGTTCATTCAGCTCTTCCAGCAGCCAGTAGTGCTACAGCTCCTCCTAGGCCTCAAGAGCCTTATTATGCACCTCCGACTTCTAGCGTGCCTCCTGCGCGGGGTGTTTTCAGAGGTCAGTCAAGCAGACCTGGCCCTAGCCAGTCACAATCGCCACGTCTTCCCAGGGATTATTTTGAGTGTGGTGATACACACCATATGGTGAGGTATTGCCCTAGACTTGGGAGGAGGGCACCTCCACAGACTTCTCAGCCACGGCGCGCTCCGCAGAGTTCTCAGGCTATGATCACAGCACCAGTTGCTACGCCACCTGCTCAACCAGCTAGAAGGGAAGGCCAGGCCAAATATTATGCCCTTCCTGCCCGTACCAAGGTTGTTGCCTCTGATTCGGTCATCACAGGTATTATACTGGTTTTTCATAGAGATGCATTGGTCCTATTCGATCTAGGCTCCACTTACTCTTATGTGTCTTCTTATTTTGCTCTGCATTGGGTGTATCTCAAGATTCTTTGAGTTCCCCTATTTATGTTTCTACTCATATGGAAGATTCTCTTATTATGGATCACGTTTATCGGTCGTGTTTGGTTGCTCTTAGTGGTTTTGAGACCAAAGCCGATCTATTATTACTCAGCATGGTTGATTTTGATATTATCCTGGGCATGGACTGGTTGTCGCCCTATTGTGCTATTTTTTATTGTCACACCAAACTGTGATGCTAGCTCTTCCAGGTGTACCACGTTTTGAGGGGAGGGGTACTTTAGATCACACTCCCAGTAGAGTTATTTCTTTCATTAAGGCTTAGTGTATGGTTGAGAAGGGGTGTGGCGTGTATTTAGCTTATATGAGAGATGTCAGTATTGATACCCCTTTAGTTGATTCAGTCCCAGTAGTACGGGATTATCCCGATGTGTTCCCAGCAGATCTTTTGGGCATGTCGCTTGATAGAGATATTGATTTTGGCATTGATTTGATGCCGGGCACTCAGCCCATTTCTATCCCTCCATATCGTATGGCTCATCCTGAGTTGAAAGAGTTAAAGGATCAGTTAGAGGAATTTCTTGATAAGGGTTTTACTCGGCCCAGTGTTTCACCTTGGGGTGCTCCTGTCTTGTTTGTGAAGAAAAAGGATAGTTCTATGCATATGTGTATTGATTATCGCCAGTTGAACAAGGTTACAGTGAAGAACCATTATCCTCCACCTCGTATTGATGATCTGTTTGACAAACTTCAGGGCGCACAGGTGTTTTCTAAGATTGATTTGCACTCAGGTTACTATCGATTGAAGATTTAGGAGCCAGATATCCTGAAGACTGCTTTCAGGACTCGGTATGGTCATTATGAGATCCTTGTTATGTCATTTAGGCTGACCAATGCCCCAGCAACCTATATGCATTTGATGCATACTGTGTTCCGGCCGTATCTTGACTCGTTTGTCATTGTCTTTATTGATGATATTATGGTGTATTCCCGAAGTCGGGAAGATCATGAGCAGCACCTGAGGATTGTGCTTCAAACTTTGAGAGAGAAGAAGTTATATGCTACTGCTAAAGGGAGGCGACTACTTTAGAGACTTCGAGATACATATTCCGCGTCCGCAGACCAAGGAGTCCCTTTCTATTCCTGCCTTTAGTATTTAGCCCTTCTGTATTTTTCTTTTTTTATTAGACATTCCAGAGTTAGAGCCTTGTAGTACTTATCTTAGCTTGTGATTCATGGGTTTTCGAGTCTTGGATTTAGATATTGGTTTTTTTGAATAATTTATGGTATATGCCGAGCGACAGATTTAAACACTATTGTTGCTTTATTAATGTTTATAAATTGTTTTACTTCAGCAAGTTTGGTTATTTTCCACAATTTAGTCTTACCTAGTCGTAGAGACTAGGTGTCGTCACGATGGTTCGCGGAGGGTCAACCGGGCTCGTTACAATAACCAACATATACTCCCAGCCTTCTTTGAGATTCATAACCAACATATACTCTCAATCTTATTTTGGACCCATATTTGTGTGTTGTGGTGGAACAATTGGAACATGTAATGCACATCCAAAAATTCTTAGATGGATGGCTCTTGACCAAATCAAACTTTAATGGGGAAACGTCATGATAACTGGTTGGACTTATGCGGACAAGTGCTGCTGCATGCAAAATAGCATGTCCTCACACTAAAAAGGAAAGTTTTATCCTCATTAGCAATGGTCTAGCGATTAATTGGAGGCGTTTAATCAATAATTCTGCTAGACCATTTTGAGTATGAACATGAGCAACCGGATACTCAACTTTTATTCCAGTGGCCATACAATAATCAGTAAAGGCTTGAGATTTAAATTCACCAGTATTATCAAGACGCATTGTCGTAATTGCATAATCTGGAAATTGTGCTCTTAATCTAAGTATTTGGGCCAACAATCTCACAAATGCCATATTACGAGTTGACAATAAGCACGCATGTGATCATCTTGTAGATGCATCTATCAAGATCATAACATACTTGAATGGTCCACATTAAGGGTGTATAGGCTCACATATATCACCCTGTGTACATTCCAAAAATGTTGGGGATTCAATCACAACTTTAAATGTTGATGGTTTAATAACCATTTTTCTTTGATAGAAAGCAGCACAAGAGAATTCCTTAATTTGAAGAATTTTCTTGTTCTTCAATGTGTGCCCATTTGAATTCTCTATTATTTTGTGCATCAAGTTAGAACAGGGATGGCCCAACCGGTCATGCCAAACGAAAAAATCATTATAAGTAGTAAACTTTTTATTTACTATGTCATGTGATTTAATCACACCAATATTTGTGTGGTACAACCCAGAAGAAAATGCGGATAATTTTCCATGTACACATCGTTTCCCGCTTTTATTTTAGTAATATAAAGGTATTCAACCTTTCCTTTTTTTGAGGTCTTAACATGGTCTCTATTTTGGCGAATAGCTTTGAAACTCAACAGTTTTCTTTGAGACTTACTACAATACAATGCATTATAAATAGTCAATATCATTCCTCCGGTAGTAATAAGGCCGCTCTTCCAGAGCTCTCAGTTAATTTTGTACAACCAAATATTGTATTAACATATGCCTTTTTCATAACCAAATAAGAGAAAAAAAAATTCTCTCAATATTGTGTGAGTTGTATCACTATCCAAAAGGCACAAATCTTCATTACTCATCTTGGATCCAATTGAAGACTTGAAGAGTTTATTTTCTTCATTAAAAAAAAAGTACACCATGAAAAACACGAAAACAATAACAGCAACATAAGAAAACTTAAGTACTACTTGAAAATAAAAACAACTTTAAAACGAGACACAAAAAACACTGAAATAAAAATAACAACATAACTGCATTCCCCAGTAAAATGATCAAACTTTAGTTTTGATCTCCAAAGTAGTCTTCAACTTTTAAATGGGCAAGATTATCGAGGCATTCAAAATCATCATTTTTCAAAGCAAGATTTACCTCAGTATTATCATCATTTTTGTTTGAAGGTCCTGCCTCAAAATTATTTTTAAAAGTCAAGTGAGACTCTACTAGTGTGCAAGGCCCCAGAAAATTTTGCTAGGCGCTATAGGATTTCGGGGTGCTAGGTAGACTAATTATAATATGTTTTGTGCTTTAAATATGATGCAAATGAATTGGATGAGGTGACTAAGTGTATGAGTCATGTAATAAGTGATGTGAGGTCCAAAGAGAAGCCTAAGTGTATGCCAAATGGGATAAATTTTGTAATAGACCAAATTTTCAAATGAATTCACATAAGGCTCCATTTTGAATGAGAATATATAAATATTTGTAAAGTTTTATGTGATGAACAACCTATTATATAAAATATCTTTGAGTCTAGTTTCCAACACTTCAAACCGTTCGTCATTCGGACATTCCTACACAAAGTTATGACCAAATTACCAAAGCAGCACAGAAAATTGCACTACCGCGGCGCCCCATGCGGCGCCTAGCGCGCCGTACCAGTAGTAATTCCAGTATGGTCCAAAATTTCATTTCCAAATACATTTTTCACAGAATTCCCGTGCCCCACGGTACCCCACGTGGCGCAGCAGTAAAAAAACGGGGTTTTTAGACCCGAACTCCATTTCATTTAACTCGATTGGGATTTATTTTGGGGCAATTTTATGAGCACTCTAGAGAGAGGTGAGAGCATTTTAGAGAGAGAAGATGAGGCATAATACTCCAATTATCCAATCTTGCATTAATCTTCAAGAATCAAGGAACTCAATCACAAGATCTTCATCTAAGGGGTAAGGATACCATACCCTAGTCTTTAAATTCGAGTTTGGGGTAAAGATGGGTGATTAGTAGTATGATTCTTGGGTGTAAGAGTATTATGAATATCTTCCTAATTTGTGTTCAATTTTTTAATGTCTCAAAATAGATTGAAGTTGCTAGAATTTCCGGAATATCGTAGTAATTAAAGGAAAGATCAAGAAAGGTATGTATGGCTAAAACCCCATCTTCTTAGAAATTGAGCTCCTTTGGTGTCCATGCAAATGTTGTTAAGACCGAAATTTGATTGATATATTGATTGTTACTTCATATGAATTAGTGTTGCAAAATATATAAGTGAAAGGTGTGTCTCAATGTGTTCAATATGCTATCCTTGGAAATTTAAGGATGTGAGAAGAATATGAACTATGTGTTGAAATGCTTAGACGTCAAGTCAAGTTTAAACTTAGATTGTTATGCCAAGTTGTGCGAGAAATCTCGTTATGGTTGATCCTCCTAATTGTTTTTATGTGTACTAAATGTATTTGATTGATTATGTCTCGTTGTTGGTAATGTATAAAGATGTTTGAGATAAATCAAATGAATTTGGGAAATAGAGTGTGGTCAATGTACCAAGAATTGGAATTATAATTATATCTAGTGATGCCTATGACATGAGAAAATATGAAACAGATCATGAAATGAGCCTCGACTTTGCTTTCCATAAATGACTTCAATAATAAAGTGCCTTAAAGGCTTTGTACACTATATGCCATAAGTGGCCATTCGAGATAATGTTTTGCCTTATGAGTACATCCAATATGATGCGGGTTGTTACATACCTCGACATTGAAATTGTATATTGTCATGATTGGAAAAGATTGATTTAAGAACAACAACAACAATAACTACTACCCAGTATAGTCCCACAAAGTAGGGTCTATGGAATGTAATACGTACCCAGACCTTACCCCAACTCGAAAGGGTAGAGAGGCTGTTTCCAATCGACCCTCGGCTCAAAGTGGTGTAATTGCTTGCTTATGCCTTTGATGTGTATTTTTATTGTGGGTTGGTGTATCCCCACTATTGATTTGGAAGAATTTGTTGTGTTTAAAGTTCCATTGTCAATAAACTTGAGGTGTATGATTTCTGAGATATTGTATATGCGGAGGATTCATGGTTCCTCTCATGTGTACTTGACATCTTGAATTAAATGGCTTATTGTTGAAATTGATATTGATGTGAAATATGTGGAAATGATGTGAAATATGGGAAAGAAGAGATTGAGTTATGAAATGTGGCCTAGTGCCAAGTATGTGTGATAATTGTGGCCCCAAGTGCCTATGAATTGATATATGTGAAATAAAGATTGAAATGAGTTGAATAATGAAAAAGGAACAATGTCTTGGTAAAACGGCCAAGCCGATCGGGCCGTGATCGGACACCATACCGCATACATGGTGGTATTGTGCTGATATTGAATTTCGAAAAATGAGAATGAAATTGTGGTTGAGGTATATGCCTCAAATGAGGCAGTCTAGCTAATCGGGTCGTGATCGGACTCTGCTCAAAAAACCGATGGTATTCTGATTAATAAGAAGTAAACAACGCCTTGGCAAGGCGGCCTAGCCAATCGGGGTGAGATCGGACTCCGCTCAAGAAAGCGGTGGTATTATGAATGAATTTCAGAAATGAAAAGGAAAGATGAGATTGTGATTGGAGTGTATGCCTCGAGTGAGGTGACCTAGCCGATCGGGTCAATATCGGACTCTGCTCATGATAGCGGTGGTAGTGGAAACAAATGATAAATAGTGTGGAATGCCCCAAACTAAAGATTATGGAAACATAATGTAAAAATTGTATGATTCTTTTAGTTGCCAACCTAAAGCTATGGGAATTATGTGAAAGCCATATGATTCTTTGATTTGATGATGATGTGATTTGTAAAGCTTTTGAATCACCTTTATGATTTCTTTGTTCTTGTTTGACAATTCTTTCTAATGACAAGGTGTTAATGATTTCTTTATTCTTTTTTGATTGTTCTTTCTAATTAGATGGTGTTTAGTTGTACATACAAGTGCAATTCAATGGCACTGACGTCCCTTTTGCCGGGGGCGCTGTATCGTTTTATAGTACAAGTTTTTCCACAGCGAGCGGCAACGTCTAGTGATAGCAGTATTCTGTTCCCAGTAGACTTGGTGAGCCCCACTCTATCTCAGGGTCATGTCATGTATCTTTTGTTCATTTTCTCATCATGTAATTTGTATTTGAGGTATAACCGGAGCCTTGTTACCGGCATTTCCATATTACATTACTCTTCAGTTATGTTTAGAGGCTCAGTAGACAGGTTGTGGGTGGTTTTTGGTATTGGGAATGCAATTAGAAATAATGGTACTTTGCAAATATGTTTTCCTCCGTATCTATAAAAAATTTCACATTTTGGATACTATTGTTGAAATGGCTAATGAAAACAAAAATGAGAGTTGTTAATGAAATGTTTATAAACTATGATTAATGGAGTTCATCTCCTCTTTATTCATGAACTAGTTTGGGTAGAAAGAAACCTAACAGTCTTGCTCAGTCCGGTTTACTCGATTGAGCACTGGTCGCGCTCCTCGAATTTTGGGGCGTGACAAACTTGGTATCAGAGCCTATGGTTTTAAAGTGTCCTAGGATGTCTCGGAGCTGTGTCTAGTAGAGTCCTTCTTATCGGTGTGTTGTCGACCACATCTATAAGTTGGAGGCTATTTGGACTTTTAGGAATTTCACCCTTCTTTGGTACTCCAGATCGTGCAATATAGATCAAGATAGGGAGCTAATTTCCTCTCTAAGTCTTATTCTCAAGATTAGCAATTTTGATACCATAATCTGCGAATTTGAAGCATGTAAGGAGGGATTGATCCCACCATTGAGTCCGGGTAGATTGCCCAAAGACTTGTTAGGAGAATGTGTCGAGCCATGGAAGGATTGGTAGAACTTGTTGCTAAGGGGAGTACCCTTGTTCCTATTAATGTGTCTGCACCACCAGATCATGTAATATATCAGTATGTTACCTACGTACGTTAGGGATGTGGAGTCGGGGTGCATCAATTAAGGCACTGCCCCACCAATCCAAAGTCACCAAGTAAGTGACCCACTAGTACGTCATTCTGAATGCCACATACTTTTCCTTATTATATAGGTACACCTGTATTGGGAGCCTGCATAGAAATGGTCTTAACAAGAATCTAAATCACAAAACATTGCATGCACCTGCACTTTGAATGAGACGTATTATTCACAAAATCTCCCGATCACAGTTCTCCTACTTACAACCTCGTATGGAATTGAGCTGTATAATTATGTTCCGGAATTTAGTTATAACACTATTTATACTTCCCACTTGCTTTTCCTAAATTCTCAACAAGGGACTATTCTGGATGAATTTCTCACAGAAACTTTTTATTTAAATAGTCAACATCTACTTGCGTGTGCCTATACATGAACCATCATAAAGTTTACCTATGTGGTGTCAAGTTCCATGTAAAGCATTTCAATGTTACGATCCCTTTCGAGTCACTCTTTTTCTCACTAGTGTATATGGCTTATATAGTTTGAACAGTCACTCTACTCTCTTGCGAGTATCATCGTGAAAGCTTCTCACTGTCTAGTAACATAAGAGAATACCTTAACACCTATCACATGAGTGCATGTCAATCGAAATGGTCACCGTGTGCATAACGTCTCTCTAAAAATTGAGATCCTCACATCTCTGTCATAGGAAGATCATGTATCTCTATTGCGGTATAACTTTCGCATCCACTTGTGACATCCCATATCAAGTAGCTCACTTGGTTCCTAGTATTGTGGTCGCCCATGATGTGGTCTTGTATTGCAATTTGGAAGTTAGTATAGCATAAGCATGTCCAACTCATAACAAATAATTATTTTTTTTCTTTATACCTCCGCGACGTGTTAATTGTGTTCCTTAGTTAATGGATTCATTGTGCTAGTTTTATGAGAGAACATATCCTTCTATGTGTCATTGTAACACGTCCCTTCTCATAAGGGCCCTTACTAGGCTCTCCGTCAAGTCCAAGCACACCTTTGGGGGTTATTATAGCACAACGCCTGTTTCTCATGTTTTTCTATCTTTCATTAGCATCTGGGTAGTTCTCAAGTCAAATCCATGGAGAATTCATCATGAACATCTGCAAACCTTCCATGATTATTGCATACTATTTCATTGGGTTCGGTTGTCTTTACACACTCGACTTCTATAATCGTTGACTATGTCATTGTCAGGTGCGGGGAGTTTTTCTACCATTGGTATTCCACCTTCTTGGATGGGTAGGAGTGTTATTTGTCTTTCTCTCCAGAGCATCATTTTAACCATTAGAACCCCTCTAAACAATACATGATTTCATCCCAATATAAAGATGTCCTACCTATGTGGTTTCACCTGTGAAAGGTTGAGATTAGATGCCTTCAGATTTTTGCACATATCATAAGCATATTGATTTTGAAGACAAGTTATTGTATCTTTATTCTCTCATATAGGATCAATTATAAGCTGTTTGAAGTATGATGATCTTGTAAGTGTTCAACTTCTTTTCATCCTCATGGGCGTTCGTATAGAGATTTAGAGTTTAGGAAGGGGAAGGGGTTATTCTCAATACTTTCCCCTAAAGATGTTATGTGAGTTGAGAATGAAGGTTGCATAAGTGTAGTTAACATTAGGTCGTGCTATGAGTATGATGTTTACCATCGTTGTTCTACATGTATTATGTGTTTTCATATGTCTATGTCTAAGAAGGTAGTTGGAGACCTTTTGTGTATCGTCCCGGTGGAAACTATTCAGCGTGAAATTAATGGATAGTTAGCTTATGCGAGGTGTCTAGTTGTCATTCTGGTTAGATAAACCTGAAGGTTGGGATTATTTTCGCGAATGTATTGTGGCGAAGTTAACAAGTCGAGGAAGCCACGTAGGAAGCAGAAAAAGAAATGAAAGAGAAATATCCCCATCTGTTCGAACAAGACTTGTAGTGATTGTGCGAAATGTTGTCTTTAAAAATTTGAGGTAGTGTTCAGATTTGTGCAAAGGCACCCCATTTTTTCCGAATTTCCTTATTGTTGTAACTTTCTAATATGTGCCAAATTGCAAATGTTGATGCTATTTGGGTAATGTGCACCCCTTGAAGTAAATGAAAAATTTTGTGAAACTCATGTGTAGGTAAATGATTAATGATAGTGTAGATTGGTAATGATTAATTGAAGCATTTTTGACACGTTAAAGTGATTGAATTGTATGGGGCTCATTGAAGTAACCCAGTTTTGTGCAAGTAAATGACATTGGTTGAACCAGGTGCAATTTGTGGTGTAAAGAGAATGAGCTAAATGTAAGTTGTTTAATGTGCATGAATATGTACAAGTTGTTGAGGTAATGAATTGTATACCAGTTGTAGGGATAACAGAAACTGTGTAATGGTACTTGGAAATATGTTTCGAGGGCTCTCTGACAGGTAGATAGGCCTAATTACAAAGGAAACTCTTGTGAAATTTTCTGAAAAATTTGGGAGTTAGTCAAAATATAGGGACTTGAGGTAGGATAGAAAGAAATATGTTATATTGGGTGTTTTGGTCAGGCTCTACCTCTCATTCGAGGACGAATGATCCTAAGAGGGGGAGAATGTAAGGGTCCGGAAAATTTTGCTAGGCGATATAGGATTTCGGGGTGTCAGGTGGACTAATTGTAATATTTTTTGTGCTTTAAATATGATCCAAATGAATTTGATGTGGTGAATAAGTGTATGAGTCATGTAATAAGTGATGTTAGGTCCAAAGGGAAGCCTAAGTGTATGCCAAATGGGAAAAATTTCGTAATAGGCTAAAATTTCAAATGAATTCGCACAAGGCTCCACTTTGAACGATAATATATAAATATGTATAAGGTTTTATGTGATGAACAACCTATTATATGAAATTTCTTTGAGTATAGTTTCCAACACTTCAAACCATTCGTCATTCGGACATTCCTACACAGAGTTATGACCAAATTACCAAAGCAGCAGAGAAAATTGCACTATTGCGGCGTCCCATGCGGCGCCCGGCTCGCCGTGCCAGTAATAATTCCAGTATGGTCCAAAATTTCATTTCCAAACACATTTTTTACAGACTCCCCGTGCCCCACGGCGCCTCACACGGCGCGGTAGTAAAAAAAATGGGGGTTTTAGACCCGAACACCATTTCATTTAACTCGATTGGGATTTATTTTGGGGCAATTTTCTGAGCACTCTAGAGAGAGGTGAGAGCATTTTAGAGAGAGAAGGATGAGTCCTAACACTTCAATCATCCAATTTTGCATTAATCTTCAAGAATCAACGAACTCAATCACAAGATCTTCATCTAAGGGGTAAGGATACCATACCCTATTCTTTAAATTCGAGTTTGGGGAAAAGATGGGTGATTAGGAGTATGATTCTTGGGTGTCAGAGTATTATGAATATCTTCCTAATTTGTGTTCAATTTTGTTATGTCTCAAAATAGATTGAAGTTTCTTAAATTTTCGGAATATCATAGTAATTAAAGGAAAGTTCAAGAAAGGTATGTATGGCCAAAACCCCATCTTCTTAGAAATTGAGCTCCTTTGGTGTCCATGCAAATGTTGTTAAGACCGAATTTTGATTGATGTATTGATTGTTACTTCATATGAATCAGTGTTGCAAAATATATAAGTAAAAGGTGTGTCTCAATATGTTCAATATGCTATCCTTGGAAATTTAAGGATGTGAGAAGAATATGAACCATGTGTTGAAATGCTTAGACTTCAAGTCAAGTATAAACTTATATTACTATGCCAAATTGTGTGAGAAATCTCGTTATGGTTGATCCTCCTAATTGTTTTTTTGTGTACTAAATGTATTTGATTAATTATATCTAGTTGTTGGTAATGTATAAAGATGTTTGAAATAAGTCAAATGAATTTGGGAAATAGAGTGTGGCCAATGTACCAAGAATTGGAATCATAATTGTATCTGGTGATGCCTATGACATGAGAAAAAATGAAATAGATCATAAAATGAGCCTCGTCTTTGCTTTCCATAAATGACTTCAATAATAAAGTTCCTTAAAGGCTTTGTACACAATTTATGCCATAAGTGGCCGTGCGAGATAATGTTTTGCCTTATGAGTACATCCAATGTGATGCGGGTTGTTACATAAATTTTATACTGTCATCATTGGAAAAGAATGGTTCAAGAACAATTGGTGTAATTGCTTGCTTATGCCTTTGATGTGTGTTTTTATTACGGGTTGGTGTATCCCCTTTATTGATTTGGAAGTATCCGTTGGGTTTAAAGTTCCATTGTCAATCAACTTGAGGTGTATGATTCTGAGATATTGTATATGCCGAGGATTCATGGTTCCTCTCATGTGTACTTGACATCTTGAATTAAATGGCTTGTTGTTGATATTGATATTGATGTGAAATATGTGGAAATGATGTGAAATATGGGAAAAAAGAGATTGAGTTATGAAATGTGGCCTAGTGCCAAGTATGATGTGATAATTTTGGCCCCAAGTGCCTATGAATTGATATATGTGAAATAAAGATTGAAATGAGTTGAATAATGAAAAAGGAACAATGTCTTGGTAAGACGGTCTAGCCGATCGGGCCGTGATCGGACACCATGCCGCACATATGGTGGTATTGTGCTGATATTGAATTTCGGAAATTGAGAATGAAATTGTGATTCAGGTATATGTCTCAAATGAGGTAACCTAGCCGATCGGGTCCTGATCGGACTCCGCTCCAGAAAGCGGTGGTATTATGATTAATAAGAAGGAAACAACGCCTTGGCAAGGCAACCTAGCCGATCGGGCTGAGATCGGACTCCGCTCAAGAAAGTGGTGTATATGAATAAATTTCGTAAATGAAAAGGAAAGATGAAATTGTTTTTGAATGTATGCCTCGAGTGAGGTGGCCTAGCCGATCGGGTCGAGATCGGACTCCGCTCATGATAGCGGTGGTAGTGGAAACAAATGACGAATAGTGTGGAATGCCCCAAACTAAAGATTATGGAAACATAATGTGAAAATTGTATGATTCTTTTAGTGCCCAACCTAAAGATATGGGAATTATGTAAAAGTCATATGATTCTTTGATTTGATGATGTGGTGATTGTTAAAGCTTTTGAATTACCTTTATGATTTCTTTATTCTTGTTTGACAATTCTTTCTAATGACAAGGTGTTAATGATTTCTTTATTCTTGTTTGATAGTTCTTTCTAATTAGATGGTGTTTAGTTATACATACTAGTGCTATTCAATGACACTAACGTCCTTTTTGCCGAGGGCGCTGCATCATTTTATGATACAGGTTGTTCCACAGCGAGCGGCAACGGCTAGTGATAGCAGTATTCTCTTTCCAGCTAACTTGGTGAGCCCCACTCTATCCCGGGGTCATGTCATGTATCTTTTGTTCATTTTCTCATCATGTACTTTGTATTTGAGGTATAGCCGGAGCCTTGTTACCGGCATTTCTAAATTACATTACTCTTCAGTTATGTTTAGAGGCTCCGCAGACAGGTTGTGGGGTGTGTTTGGTATTGGGAATGAAATTGGAAATAATGGTATTTGGCAAATATGTTTTCCTCCATATTTATAAACAAAATTCATTTTTTGGATACTATTGTTGAAGTGGCTAATGAAAACAAAATGGGAGTTGTTAATGAAATGTTTATAAACTATGATTAATGGAGTTCATCTCCTCTTTATTCACGAACTAGTTTGGGTAGAATAAAACCTAACAGTCTTGCTCAGTCGGGTTTACTCGATTGAGCGCCGGTCACGCTCCTCGTATTTTGAGGCGTGACATGGTGTCACGACCCAGAATCTCAACTCATCATAATGGCGCCTCAAACACCCGCTAGGCAAGCCGAAACAAGATATCGAAGGCAACACAATAACAAAATTCATAGAAATAGCATAAACTTGAGGTCTCAATACAATAAAAACTTCTAATACATGCAAGTCCCCCAGAAATTGGTAAGTACGGAGTCATGAGCTACTACAACGGAATACAATTCTGAAATTGAGAAATAAATACATTGTCTAAACTATAACAACAGTATGAAAGTAAAGGACAAGTCAAACTGTGACTAATGATGCAACTCTATCTCGCCTCTAGCAGATAGTCCGAGAAGCCACCTATTGTTCATAGTTGGTCCTCACTCCTAGATCTGCACAATTAATTGCAAAGTGTAGTATAAGTACAGCTGGCTCAATGTACTCAATAATTATCGTAAATAAATATGGCAAAGTAAAAGAACCACAAATTATTAATGATACTAACTATCACATGTGTGGTTTCATCCTTAAAACCGATATAGAACAATATTGAAACTAAATCACCAAGTTTAATAAGAAGACATCTGTGTGTGTATGCTTACAATTTCTAAAATACTCTACTCAGACAATATCTTGACATGTAGTGATCATATGCAATTAAGTCAAATAAATAATCAAGTAAATTACAAGTAAAGAGGAAATACAAAATCCAACATCACAATGGCCAGATTCCCTTACATTTCCATATCCGCTCCAAACCACTGATCAATATTTCCAGTGTCCATGTGTACACCATCAAGAGAGAAACATGAGAAGGTGACCCTAGGGGATGGATCCATATCCATACGCAAGCATGGCCAATTCAACGTGCTGCTAACCTGGCGTGATCATAGGCTCAATATAATAACTTGCCCGGTGTAGTCACATGAATAACGATACAATTCGCCCGGTGTGGTCATAAGCATATCAACACAATTCGCCAGTTGTGATCACAGGCATAACAACACAATCCGCCCGACGTGGTGTCACTACCCTAACCCCGAACCCGGTCGTGATGGCGCCTATCGTAAAAACAAGTCCAGCAAACTAAACCCAATTTACTTGTTAAAGCAATTAAACAACATAAAAGTAGTCCAAAACATGACTTAGAGATAATAAATAGCGGAAATACAACCTGACACAGTCTTAACCGGGGTGTCACAAGTCATGATCATCTATAAGCCATAATACAATTCTGCTAAAACCATAACCTAGTACAAATGTCTGAAAAAGAACAGAAGCACTAAAGGAGTAGAGACAATGGGGCTACGGACGTCAACAGCTACCTTGAAATCTCTGAATGCCGCCTGAAGCTGGAGGAATTAGCACTCGAGAGCGAAACCAACAACGCCTGAATCAACACACAGGGTGTAGGGAGTAAAGTGAGTAATCCAACTCAATGAGTAACTAATGTAAATAATGACTGAAAGTAAGAAAACGCGTAAGGCACACGATATTCTATAATGAAGCAGTAAAATCATTTAAAAACAGTAAGCTAGTGAAAAGTCAAGTAAAATCCTCTTTCAACCAGTAAACAAGTAATTGACAGGTAGTTAAGGTAAAGTAACAAATAGAAATTTGCTCCTCGGGCACAGTATTAACAAATCCGCCCCTCGGACAATATCTCAGAACACTACCATCCCCTCGGGCTCAATCTCACATCACAATGGGTACCCGTGCTTACTGGGGGTGTGCAGACTCCTGGAGGGACCCCTTACGGCCGAAGCGCAATAACAAGTCATCTCGTGGCATCAAACTAGGCCCTCGGCCTGAAATCAATCAAGCCACCTCGTGGCGTACATATCTCAGGCCCTCGGTCTCAAATCAGTATCAGTGTTTCCTCACAACGTAGGCCCTCGGCCTTACTCAGTCAAAAAAATCATCACAAACCTCTCGGACAATAGCAAAATAGTGTTTCTCAACCCAAACATCATTTAAAATATCACTTAAGTCTTAAAACTGAGTAAACATGGCTGAGTAGTAAAACAGTGGAAATTAACAGGATTGAGTTCAAGAAATAAGTCAAAACAGTGAGGAAATAGTAATAAAAATCCCCGAAGGGTTCAAATAGTTGTCATGAAGCCCAAATATGGCATTCAGCCCAAATCATGATGATAGCAAATAAGTTTCAGTCACATACGCGGTAAAATCATCAACTGGGACGGACCAAGTCAGAATCCCCAATAGTACATGACCCCATGTTCGTCATCAAGCATGTGTCTCACCTTAATATAGCACTACAATGTGCAATTCGGGGTTTCAAACCCTCAGAACATCATTTACAATCATTACTCACCTTGAATCGGCTAAATCTCTAGCTCGCGACGCCTTTGCCCCTCGAATCAGCCTCCACCGCATCGAATCTATCCAAAATCAGAACGAGGACGTCAAAATATGCTAAGGGAACGAAGCCCAAGTGAAAGCAATCAATAAAGGGCACAAATCCTGAAATTACCAAAACCCGACCCCCGAGCCCACGACTCGGAACTCAATAATTTTTGCATCAATGAAATCGTTATCCTCCCATGAGTATATATATTTCAAGAATACTAAAATCAGAGTCCAAATGACCCCTCAAATTCTCCTTTAAAGGCCTCTTAAACTCAAGCCCTAATCCCCCATTTTTAGCCCTTTAATTCCTTTAATTACAGCATTAATCCATGAAATACTACCATAGAAATGTGTTTTAGGTCCAAAATCCTTACTTTAACGAAGTCTCCTAGATTTCTCTCTTCAAAATAGCAAAGCTCCCGAATCTGTGATTGAAAATGGTGAAAACCTTCAAAAATCGCGAAGGAAGACTTATATACATTCTGCCCAGGGACACCCGTATCTGCGGTCCAAAACCCGCTTCTGCGGTACCGCATTTGTGGTTAAATCCTCCGCTTCTGCAGAAATCACTTATCCAGCCTAAACCGCAGTTGCGACCACATTTCCGCATCTGTGACATCGCAGATGTGGTCTCCTTACCGCTTCTGCGGTCTCAGCTCACTTGACCAATTTTCTCTTTTTTGGCCAACTCTCTGCTTATACGGCGCAGCACCTACGATCCCCAATCCACAGGTGCAAAAATACCAGAAGCAGCAATTTTAGCTCCTGTAGCAAAATTCCAACTTCTCCGTTAACCATCCTAAATCACCACGAGGCCCCCGGGACCTCTACCAAAAGCAAAACCAAAACCCAATACCTTATTCAAACTTCCTCCAATCATCAAAACACCTCAAACAACATCAATCACTCAAAACACATCGGATTCAAGCCAAATTTTCTAAAATCTTCCAAATTCCGCTTTCGATCAAAATCCCAACAAAACCACGTCTGAATGACCTAATAATTTGTGCACACATCCCGATTGACCCAATAAAGCTATTGCAACTCTCGGAACTCCATTCCGACCCCTATATATGAAAATCGCGCCTATCAACCGGAAATCGCCAAAATATCAACTTCGCCAATTCAAGCCTAAAACTACTCCAAACCTCCAAAACCCATTCCGACCACACTCCTAGGTCATAATCACCTCCCAAAGCTAATCGAACCGTCAAAACTCGCATCCGAGCCCTCTAACACATAAGTCATTATCTGGTTGACTTTTCTAACTTAAACTTCCTTATAAGAGACAAAGTGTCTAAAACCTTACCAAAATCATTCCGGACTCGATAGGACCAACCTGATACCATAAAACAAGGATAACGAAGCATAACGAAGCAGGAATAGGGGAAACAGAGCGTAACTCATGATACGACTGGATGGGTGGTCACATCTTCCCCAACTTAAGCAAATGTTCGTCCTCGAACAAGTCAAGAAACATACATGATGTCTCAAACAGTTGAGGATATGTGCTCCGTATCTCCCGCTCAGTCTTTCAGGTAGCCTCCTCCACGGGTCGACCTCTCCACTGCACTTTTATTGAATCTATATCTTTTGACCTCAACTTACGAACCTAACGACCCAAAATAGTTACCGGCTCCACTTCATAGGTCAAATCATCATCCAATTGAACAGTGATGAAATCCAGAACATGAGATGGATCCCCAATATACTTCTGGAGCATAGAAACATGAAATACCGAATTCACACTCGACAAGCTAGGTGGTAAAGCAAGCACATAAGCCCTTTCCCCAATCCTCCGAAGCACCTCAAAAGGCCCAATGAACTGCGGACTCAATTTCCCTTTCTTCCCAAATCTCATAACACCCTTCATGGGTGAAACCTTCAACAGGACCTTCTCGCTAACCATGTAGGACACATCTCAAACCTTCCTATTAGCATAACTCTTTTTCCTTGACTGCACTGTACGAAGCCTCTCCTGAATCACCTTTACCTTCTACAAAGTATCCTGTACCAAATCAGTCCCTAATAGCCTAGCCACACCGGGCTCAAACCAACCAACTGGAGATCTACATTGCCTCCCATACAAAGCCTCATATGGAACCATTTGAATACTCGACTAGTAGCTATTGTTATAAGCAAACTCTACAAGCGGTAGAAACTTATCCAATGACCCTCCAAATACAAACACGCAGCATGTCCTCCAATATCTGAATAGTGCACTCGGACTGCCCATCCATCTGAGGATGAAAAGCTGTGCTCAACTCCACCTGAGTACCCAACTCTCTCTGCACGGCCCTCCAAAACTGCAAAGTAAACTGAGTACCTCTATCTGAAATGATGGAAACCGAAACACCACGCAAGTGAACAATCTCCCGGATATAGATCCCTGCCAACCGCTCTGGAGAATAGGTAGTACACACGAATGAAGTGCGTGGACTTGGTTAGCCGATCCACAATCACCCAAATAGCATCGAACTTCTTCAAAGTCCATGGAAGTCCAACAACAAAGTCCATAGTGATCCTCTCCCTCTTTCACTCAGTAATAACCATCTGCTGAAGCAAACCACCGGTATCTGATGCTCATATTTCACCTGCTGACAATTGAGACACCGAGCTACAAATACCATAATATGTTTCTTCATTCTTCTCCACCAATAGTGCTGCCTCAAATCCTGATACATCTTCGCGGCACCCGGATGAATGGAATACCGCGAGCTATGGGCCTCCTCCAAAATCAACTCCCAAAGCCCATCCACATTAGGCACACAAATGCGGCCCTGCATCCTCAACACCCCATCATCACCAATGGTCACATCTCTAGCATCATCATGCTGAACTCTGTCTTTAAGGACAAGCAAATGCAGACCATCATACTGGCACTCTCTGATGCGATCATATAAGGAAGACCGAGAAACCACATAAGCCAATACCCGATTAGGCTCATAAATATCCAACCTCACGAACTGATTGTCCAAGGCCTGAACATCAACTGCAAGAGGTCTCTCCCCAACTGGAATATATGCCAAACTCCTCATACTCACGGCCTATCAACTCAAAGCATCGGCCACCATATTGGCCTTTCCAGGATGGTACAATATAGTGATATCATAATCCTTAAGCAACTCCAACTATCTCCGTAATCTCAAATTAAGATCCTTTTGCTTGAACAAATGCTAAAGACTGTGATGATCAGTGAACACCTGACAAGATACGCCATACAAGTAATGCCTTCAAATCGTCAATGCGTGAATTATGGCAGCCAACTCCAAATCATAAACGGGGTAGTTCTTATCATGGGGCTTCAATTGATGAGAAGCATAAGTAATAACTCTACCCTCCTGCATCAACACACAACCAATCCCAACTCTCGAAGCATCACAATACACGGTATATAAATCTGAAGCTGACGGCAAAACTAATGCTGGAGCTATGGTCAAAGCTGTCTTGAGCTTCTAAAAGCTTTCCTCACAATCGTCCGACCATAAAAATGAAGCACCTTTCTAAGTCAACTTGGTCAAAGGCGATGCGATATATGAGAATCCTTGAACAAACCGGCGATAATAGCCTGCCAAACCAAGAATGTTCTGAATCTCTGTGGCTGAGGACGGTCTTGGCCAACTCTGAACCGCCTCTATCTTATTCAGATCAACTTGAATACCCTCACTGGATACCAAGTGCCCCAATAAAGCCACTAAACTGAACCAAAATCACACTTAGAGAATTTTGCATAAAGTTTCTCCTCCCTCAATCTCTGCAACACAACTCTCAAATGTTTCACGTGCTCCTCCTGACTACGCGAATACACCAGAATATCATCAATGAAGATTATGATGAATGAATCGAGATAAGGCCGGAACACGTTGTTCATCAAATGCATGAACGTTGTTGGGGCATTGGTCAGCCCAAAAGACATCACAAGAACTCACAATGACCATATCAGGTCCTAAAAGTCATCTTAAGGATATTTGAATCCCTGATCTTCAACTGGTGATAACCCGAAAGGAGATTAATCTTGGAGAATACCCTCGCTCTCTGAAGCTGGTCGAATAAATCATTAATGTGAGTCAAAGGATACTTGTTCTTAATTGTTACCTTGTTCAACTGCCTATAATCAATGCACATCCTCATGGTGCCACACTTCTTCCTCACAAATAGAATCAGTGCCTCGCAAGGTGACACACTAGGCCGAATGAACCCCTTATCTAGGAGCTCCTGAAGCTACTCCTTCAATTCCTTCAACTCCACTGGTGCCATACGATATGACAGAATAGAAATGGACTGAGTGCCTAGTACCAGGTCAATACCAAAATCAATATCCATGTCTAGTGGCATGCCCGGCAGGTCGGCAGGAAACACATCGGGAAAATCTCTCACAACTGAAATAGAATTAATACTGGGAGTCTCAGCTCTGACATCCCTCACAAATGCTAGATATGACAGACAACCCTTCCCAACCATATGCTGGGCCTTCAAGAAAGATATCACTCTACCAGGAATATAATCAATCACACCTTACCACTTAAACCGTGGCACACCCGGCATAGCCAATATGACTGTTTTAGCATGAAAGTCCATAATAGAACGACATGGAGATAACCAATCCATGACCAAAATGACATCAAAATCCACCATGCTCAATAGTAATAGATCCACTCGTGCCTCCAAACCCCCAATAGTTACCACACACGACTGGTACACACGGTCTATAATAACAGTATCGCCAATCGGGATAGATACATGAACAGGTAAAGCAAGAAACTCACGGGGCATACCCAAATAACGATCAAGAATGATGACACATAAGAGAAGGTGGAAGTGGGATCAAATAATATAGAGGCATCTCTGTGGCAGATTGAAACAGTACTTGTAATGACAGCATCTGAAGCAATAATATCGGGTCTACCTGGGAGTGCATAGAAATAGGCCTGACCGCCCCCTGATCGACCTCCCCCTCTAGGGCGACCCCTGGCTGACCAACTCCACCCCTAGCTGGCTGAGCGGGTGGTGGTGAAGAAACTAGCGTTGAAGCTGATGACTGATCCCTCTACTAGGACGAACTAGCAACGCGAAGAGGACACTTTCTCCGCATGTGGACCATCTTGCCACACTCATAACAACTCCCAGGTGTTGGAGAAGGGGACTTAAGGGAACCCCTCGCATCTGAGTGACTAGAAGACGTACTCAGCATGTAAGAGCCCTGCATTGATGCAGCATAGGTTGAACTCTAATCTGGAAGGGCACTAAATGATGACTGGCCCTACTGTGATCCATGATAACCATGACCCAAAGATGCCCCACGGTAATTTGGGCGAGTTCACTGAGCAGACTTGAATGAACAGCCTCTGCCGTGCTGAAACTGACCCCTCGAAAGAGCACCACTATAGCTGCCAGATCCTCTCCTCTTGCTCTTAACGGCTAACCAACTCAATATCACGGGCAATATCAACAACCTCCTCAAACGTAGCACCAGATACCCTCTCCCTAATTATAAGAATATGGAGTTGATAAGTAAGACCATCAACAAACCTCTTGATCCTCTCTCGATCTATCGGAACCAACCAGATGGCATGACAAGCCAACTCAGAAAACCTCAACTCTTACTACGACACGGTCATCTCCCCCTATCGCAATAACTCAAACTACCTACGCAGCTCCTCTTTACTGGACTGCGGCACATAGTTCTCTAGGAAGAGAACGGAGAACTACTGCCAGGAAAGGGGTGCTGCACCAATAGCCCCACGCTTATCAAAATCTTCCCACCAAGTAAAAGCAGCTCCTGAAAACTGATAGGTGGTAAAATCGACCCCGCTGGTCTCCAGAACACCGGCAGTACGAAGCATCCTCGCCCTCTATGCCACTGAAGGTCGGAGGCTGCAATCTACCAAATCTCTCCAACCTACGCTGCTCATCCTTCGGCATGACAAGAACCATATAGTCTTAAGCAGCTGCAACCGGCTGGGCTGGATGCACCCCCGGTGTCTAAAGTCCCTGCACGACCTGCTCAGGTGTGCGAGTGGCAAGAGTCTGATTGCCTCCCCTGGCCTAAAAAGTAGCTGCTGATGTAGTGACTGAAACTGCCTGAGCCAGGCCAGTGCAAACTGATAAGATCTAAGCCAAGACCTCCTAAAGACCCGGAATTATTATAAGCACAGCAGGAGCCTAAGCTGGTGCTGCTGGAGTGTCCATAGCTGGGACCTGGTCTTGAACTGGGGCAGCTGGTAGATCTGCAGGTGATGCCCTCGCTGCTCTGCCTCTACCACGACCACAGTTGTGTCCTCGACCTTTTATGCCCACAGCTGGTGGCACTGGTGGTCGTCCACCATGTCTGCTAGCGCGTGTCCTCACCATCTATGAGAGAATAGAATAACAGAAGTTTAGTACTCGGATCAATATGTTCGCACGACAAGAATTTCAAGAATATAAAGTTTTTCCTAAAGGTTCTGCAGCCTCTCGAGGATAAATACAAATATCTCCGTACCGATCCGCGAGACTCTACTAAACCTGCTCATGACTCGTGAGACCTATATAACCTAGTCTCTGATACCAACTTGTCACGACCCTAACCCTGAACCCGGTCGTGATGGCGCCTCTCATGAAGACAAGGCCAACCAACTAAACCCAATTTCCTTATTAAAGTAATTAAACAACATAAACGTAGTCGAAAACATGACTTAGAGATAATAAGTAGTAGAAATACAACCCGACACAGCCCCAACCAAGATTTCACAAGTCATGAGCATCTATAAGTCATAATACAATTCTACTAAAACCATAACCTAGTACAAATGTTTGAAAAAGAATAGAAGCACTAAAGGAGTAGAGACACGGGGGATACGGAAGTCAACAACTACCTTGAAATCTACGAACGCCGCCTGAAGCTGGAGGAATCAGCACTCGGGAGCAGAACCAGCAACTCCTGAATCTTCACACAGGGTGTAGGGAGTAAAGTGAGTAATCCAACTCAGTAAGTAACAAATGTAAATAACGACTGAAAGTAAGAAAACACGTAACGCACACGATATTCTATAATGAAGTAGTAAAATCATTTAAAAATAGTAAGCCAGTGAAAAGTCACGTAAAATCCTCTTTCAACTAGTAAACAAGTAATTGACAAATAGTAAAGGTGAAGTAACAAATAGAAATTTGCTCCTCGGGAATAGTATTAACAAATCCTCCCCTCAGGCAAATCTCAGAACAATACTAGCCCCTCGGACTCAATCTCACGTCACAATGGGTACCCGCACTCACTAGGGGTGTGCAGACTCCTGGAGGGGGCCCTTATGGCCCAAGCGCAATAACAAGCCATCTTGTGGCATCAAACTAGGCCCTCGACCTCATATCAATTAAGCCTCCTCATGGCATACATATCTTAGTCCCTCAGCCTCAAATCAGTATCAGCGTTTCCTCACAATGTAGGCCATCGGCCTTACTCAGTCAAAAGAATTATCACAAGCCTCTCGGGCAATAGTAAAATAGTGTTTCTCAGCCCAAACATCATTTAAAATATCATTTAAGTCTTAAAACTGAGTAAACATGGCTGAGTAGTAAAACGATGGAAATTAATAGGACTAAGATCAAGTAATAAGTAAAAACAGTGAGGAAATAGTAATAAAAATCCCCGAAGGGTTAAAATAGTCGGCACGAACCAAAATATGGCATTCAGCCCAAATCATAATGATAGCAAATAAGTTTCAGTCACATATGCGGTAAAATCATCAACCGGGACGGACCAACTCACAATCCCCAATAGCACACAACCCACACTCGTCATCAAGCGTGTGTCTCACCACAATATAGCACTATGATATACAATCTAGGGTTTCAAACCCTCAAAACATCATTTGCAATCATTACTCACCTTAAACCGATAAAATCTCTAGCTCGTTACACCTTTGCCCCTCGAATCGGCATCCATGCGCGTCGAATCTATCCTAAATCAGAATGAGGATGTCAAAATATGCTAAGAGAACGAAGCCCTAGTGAAAACAATCAATAAAGGGAACAAATCCTGATATTACCAAAACCTGACCCCCAGGCTCATGACTCAGAATTCAATAATTTTTGCATCAATGGAATCCTTATCGTCCCACGAGTGTATACATATCAAGAATACTAAAATCAGAGTCCAAATGACCCCTCAAATCCTCATTTAAAGGTCTCTTAAACTTAAGCCCTAATCCCCCATTTTTAGCCCTTTAATTCCTTTAATTACAGCCTTAATCTATGAAATACTACCATTGAAATGTGTTTTAGGTCCAAAATCTTTACCTTAATGAATTCTCCTTAATTTGTGATGACCCAACCCGTCGTCTCATTTGTTACTGCCCGGTTTTCCCCGTTTGTTGCTTCTTCATGTTTCATTATCGGCATTTGATGAGTTAGAGTTGAATTGGTTTGGTTTTGGTAGAAAATGAGACACTTAGTCTCTTTAAGGAAGGCTTGTATTAGCAAAGTCAACCGGATGTTGACTATTGAGTTAGAGGGCTCAGATGTGATTTTCGGTGTTTCAGTTAGCTTTGGGGGATGATTTGTGACTTAGGAGTGCAATCGGAATTTATTTTGGAGGTCTGATGTAGAATTAGGCTTGAATTGGCGAAGTTAGTGTTTTGGTGAAATCCGGTTGGTAGGTGAGATATTGATCCGGGGATCAGAATGAGATTCCGAGAGTTGCAGTAGCTTCGTTAGGTGATTTTGGATGTGTGTTCAAAATATCAGATCATTCGGAGGTGTTTTGGTCGGGTTTTTGATCAAATGCGTATTTCGGAAGTTTTGAAGAAACTTAGGCTTGAATCCGATGTGAATTTATGGTTTTAGCGTTGTTTGATGTGGTTTGATGATTGGAGCAAGTTTGAATAATGTTTTAGGATGGGTTGGTGCTTTTGGTTGAGGTCCCGAGTATGAGCACGTGATTTTTTTCTTCACGAAAACTACTCCAAAAGAAATCAAAAAATAAAACAAATTGCTGTGTGTACAATTTTGACAAATTTTTGCGTGGCATTTTCTAGATAATTATTTGAGTTTTGTCCGTAAATATTTATCTTGTTATAATTAATTAAAAAATATAAAAATATATGTTGCATCCACACTTAGGATCTAATTGTGCACTTAGGAATTATTTAAACCATGAGTTTGGTTTTAAAAGAAAGAAAATCACAAAAATATGTATTTGTTCTATTTTTGTCAATAAGTGTACAATTGTGTGATTTTTATTTCTAATTGGTGTCAAATCTTGTCTATTAATTATTGTTAAGGTTTAATTAATATTTTTAAGTTAATTTTGGTTTTACAATTTATTGTAAATTTTTTGTTAATTAGGAATTAAAAGAAGAAAAAGAAAATAGCGAAAAATGAAGAAAAAACTCGGAACTGGGCCACTTTGTTGGACCAAAACCAGGCCCAAACAATGCATGTACCCGGTCCAAAGCACCTGGTCTCTCATACGGTCCAAACGACACCGTTTAGACATCTCAAATCTGGGTCGTTGATCAAACAGATCTAACGGTCCAGTTTAGCCCCATCACTGGTTCAAACGACTCCATTTCAGGTGATCAAATCTGAGCTGTTCATCTCCTTTAATTTAACGGTCAAAAGCATCTCCATAACCCGATCCACATTAGCCAGGTCAACCCAGCCCTCCAACTTAGACCAAACGACGTCGTTCCCTATTAGTAAAATGATCCAGGCCGTTGATCGTGCTTGATCCAACAGCCAAGATCAAACGCCGCCATTCCGTATATAAGACCAATCCCATACCCCGCCCTCAAACCAAACCCCC
>MU758198.1:63879-76282 GCA_026770625.1 Nicotiana glauca
AGTCATCTCTCTCGGAGATGAACCAGACCTCCGCCTTCAACCACCGCCCTCCACCATCGAAAATCGTCTTACGGTGGTTCCGGTGGTCCAAACGATCCCATCTTTACACCCTAGAACCATCTTTTTCTCCTCTTTCCAACCCCCATATCATTTTTTCTCGAATCACCCTAGAACTTCTCGAATCTTCAATCAAAGATTCGAGCCAAACTTGGACCCACCTCAATCCACTTCAAATTCACACCAGACATCCCCCTGACCTCCCTCATTACCATACCACTCTTGGTTTGGTTTGAATCTGGATAGAAACGTTTGAACCCCAAATCGAACGTAAGAACCCTAGAAATTCCAAACCATGGATTCTGTCCAGATTAAAGGAAGATTGGGGTCTAATCAACCTTAGTCGAAGTGTTCTCAGTTGAGAACAGTCGATTAAGGTCCGTTCGACCTCAAAGTGTTCGAGTTTTAGTTCGAACATGGGTCGTCTAGTTTCTGAGTGCTGAGGTATTTTTTTCTTTTCCCCTTTGTTCTATGTTCATGTTTATATTTGTTTATCTGTTTAGTTTGGTTTATTGATTTTTCAATATTTGTATCAACTGTTTTGTCCATCTCCAACCTGACCTTTTATTTGTTCTAGTCTTTCTTCTGTTCATAGTCGAGTATATGTTAAGCCATGTAGTCGATTAGAATATGTTTGGTAGAGTAGTTAGTTTCATGATTATTCCCTATTTTGTCAAAACCACATAAGTCACCTGGATTGTTCTGTTTGATTCTGTTGGTTTGTTATTAATTGTATAAATGTAATCGATTGAACAAGTGCCGTCAATTAGTTTTCTAATTGAAAGGTAGAAGAATCATGATAATAGGCCACTCTTGTTCATTCCAATATGATTACCAGCCTGCTTCTTTTTTGTGTGTTAAACTTGTACTGAGATGCCCTGATTGGTACTGCTTCAATCCTAGCTTGCATTATCAACTCATTCCATCTGATTGATACCCCTTTTTGAGTTGATTTGGTCTCTTGCTGTGAATCACTTGTGTGAATTTGATACTAGGAGTTGGTTTATACCTGTAGATAGATCAACCAAAAATCAGTTTTTTGGGTTTGAACTTATATAGGTATAACATCAGACTAATAAGGCTTGGGGCAGGGCATGTAATATACAGGGGATTTAAGGGGTAATTTTGGGCTTTAATAGAGTTCTAATCAGTTTATGCTTAAGGGTGTCTAGTGGTTAATAAATGTCATTAGTTTAATTATTAGTGGGGAACCAAACATAAGAGCATGGGAATTAAAAGGAATACATTAATAACCCATGACTCTTGATTGAAACACTGGGAACCAAGAGTGGGGAACATGAATCAAAACAAGAATAAGGCACTAGGAGAGGGATTGAGAGGGTATGGGCAGAATTGAGGTCTGATTTGTTTCTAGGCAGAATTAGCATGCCTGCTTTGGGCTATAAATAGGGTCATTTAGGACTAGAAAAGGGCTGGCTTTTAAAAATCAAAGAGGTCAGAATTAAAAAAAAGAATTTGAGAGTTGAATACCCCATTGCTTCATCGATTTCATTTTCCTGATCCAAACACACTAACACTGGTCCTAAGTAACTGTAGTGCATCTTTCGAATTCATTTTACGTGTGTTGGTAGTGTTGTGAGCCAATCTCTGTTTTTTGTTTGGTTCACTAATTCATTTTGTAGTTGAACTTGCTGTACTGTTTCAATTAGTTTGGTTGGTTTTTTGGTATTGTTGTGGGTCAATCTTTTGGTTTATGCTATTTTCTTGGGTCGTTTGAATCATTCCTGGAGTTGAAGAATATTTGTGTTTTGTTGGTTGTTGCTGCGTTGTTGTTGATACTCCCATGCTGATCCTCTTCTTCCTCTTCCTTGTGTTCCTTTTCCAGGTACACATTCGAATCCTTGGTGTAACTCCGAGTTCAGAAATGGAATAAAATGACTGTTTGTTGATTCTGAAATCTGCTTGCTTGACATCACACCTTAATATAACTAGACAAATATTGAATGTATCTGATTATATATATTTGAATGTCAAGTTGTATGTAAATTTGGGACTTCATTTATGAACTGTTAACTTGGATATGACTTAATTTGTAGTTGGTTTAGTTTGTGGTTTAAACGTGTAACACTAGGAATTATTCTGAGTTTATATCTTGACTGGGGTTCGAACTTCTAGTTTTGATAGTAGGCTGTGTGAATAGCATTTGCATAATTCATTCCAGTTTGGATGTGTTTACTTGAATACTAGTTAACAACAGGTTATAAGAGCCTGAACTTCAGGTTAAACCATATAAGCATGCACCCCTCTTATGATTATCTTGAAATTACTTGTATCTTGAACTCGTAGATAGGTCTGATGGTTGTTAACAGACGATATTTCAAATAGTCACCATTAAATATGCATGAGATAGATATTATGAGTTAAATGAAATAAGTATAAAACAAACAAAATAATTGCCTAATTCGCCGATGCACTTGTAGAATTCTCTAGTATATGTAAACTCCATTTAAACGTGATCCAGAGTTGCTCTATAAGCTTAACTGGACAGGCCATTTAGGCCTATTCTCACTGGATAAAGCCCATATCTGGGCAGCCTTTCCCATTCACACAAGCATCATTGAAATGGCATAGGGCCAAAATTAAAGCCCAATGTTGAAGCTTCTGAATTCATCCCTTGTCTGGAAAATTTATTGACCCTTGAGCAACAACATTGAATGAGGATTTTATTTTAGACAAAGGACATAGAAATATTATAGTCGCTTTAGGATTCCCTTTAAAATAAAAATGATGAGACGTGCCTCGCTAAATAAAAATGCAAAATTGCGGGGCCCTCAATAAATGCTATATAAAAAAAATACTTAGAATTCGGGAGGACCATTTAGCAAATTTCATGGTCTTCCCCAAAGATAACAACGCGTTAGTCTCTTTAGGCGCGTACTTTAAATAACCTTACACTCTTAAACCCGGGTGCACATTTATGTGACTCAAATCCCAATCTCAACGAAGTCGAAATGTGTCGATAATCACGGGTGCATTGATTGTGACGTGGTTCAAGATGCATTTCCATGACGTTGTAATTATTTTAAAAATAATGAATGAGACAAGCCTCGACAAATAAAAATACATAAACTGCGGGGCCCTCTATACACGTTTTCACTTAGACTTCGTGATGGGCCGTTTAGCAAAATTTCACGTCCTTACCCAAAATAATGGTACGCTAGTCGCTCTAGGCATTCCTTTAATAAATTACATTCTTAAATTCGTGTGCACATTTATGTAACCCAAATCCAAATCTCAACGGAGTCGAAGTGTGTCGATAACCACGGGTACATTGATGTGATGTGGTTCGAGATACGCTTTCACAATGTTGGAATTCTCTGTTAAAATAATAATAATAATATTAAAAGTAGTTAAAGGTTAAAATTTGCACATAAGTTAAAGCATGTTATAAATCAGATAAAAAAGCCAAATATGGCAGTTGAGCGACCGTGCAAGAACCACGGAACTCGGGAATGCCTAACACCTTATCCCGGGTTAACAGAATTCATTATCCGGATTTCTGGTTCGCGAACTGTTAAATAGAGTCAAACCTTTCCTCGATTTGGGATTCAACCGGTGACTTGGGACACCATAAATCTCCCAAGTGGCAACTCTGAATCTCTTAATAAACGAATCCCATTTCGATTATCCTTTAATTGGAAAAGCTCCCTTTACCACACTCTTCGCGGGGTGCGGTAGCGCAAAAAGGAGGTGTGACAGCTCTGGCAACTCTGCTGGGGAAAAGATAACCCAGAACCACTAGTTTAGGGTTAGAAATTCGAGCTTGGTATATTTGTTGTATTTGGCTTGTGTATTATCTGATTTTGTTATATGTTTGGGTCTAATGTGCTAAGTGTTGCTATTACCGCTTTGATATTTTGGGAATTGTATATAAGCTATGCCGAAACCCATCTCCTCTCTAGGTCATCTAAATCATGAAGAAGACTGCACTTCGTGTGACTTCTTTTCTGTATAGAGTCTACCCCCAATTTAGAATGAGGTTCGGATGAGTTGCAAAGCCGGTAAAGCTTTTGTATTCCCGGTACGCTGCCTTCCCCTCGGCTCGAGCTGTCCGCTCGGGTAAGCCAGGTTTAGAACAATAAACCCAGGTTTTAAACTTAGTATAACAAAGCCCCATGTCGGATCCCTAGTAGGAACGCTTATTTGCATCATGTGCATTTGACTTAGGGGACTCAACACAGGGTTGGGTCCATCTAGGACAAGCAGCCTGAAGTGAAAAGACCACCCTGCTACATCCGGTTTGATTCATGCATTTATTTGTTTCAGACTTGCATGCTGACCGGCTTCCGAAAATTGGGAATATTGGAAAATTGCGGAAAAAAAATAGCAGTGTAGAGAGATAACTATTTATTTTCAGAAAAACCAATGCACAATTAGTGTCGAAACTCTACCAAAATTTTGAAAAAAAATGGAAAAAAGAAAGAAATGTGTTTTTGAAAAAGGAGTCTTGTTTTTTAAATCTAGTTTATTTTTCCTTGCCCAAACTACGTCGGTTTGATTCTCACCGGATGTGAGATACGTAGGCAACCCTCATCAGGTCCAACTTCCCTTGTTTTGCAAAAATAACCAGAAAATGTCAAAAATTCTATTATAAGTCGGGCGATGCCGGTGTTATAAAAAACATCCAAATGTTCTCGAAAGGGATGCCGGAAGGCTGACTTTGCATAAACAACCACTTTTGGTCATTTTTGAATTTTTGACCAATTAGCCCACACAGCCTTAAAATCCTCATCCCAGGAGCTCTATAAGGCCATGTTTTCAATGATGGGTAGCTATTTTTGGAAAAACAAGAGAAGAGTCTTAAATAAATCAAGTAATGTTGTTTTTGTCAAAAATAGCCAAATGTTCTCGAAAGGGACGCCGGAAGGCTGACTTTGCATAAACTGCCACTTTTGGTCACTTTTTTTAGAGTTTTGACCGATTGACCCTCACAGCCTTAAAATCTTCATCCCCGAAGTGCTGAAAGGTCGTGTTCGGAAAATTGGATCTTTCTTTTTAAATTAAGAAAATCATTTTTTGAGTCAAATAAATTTTTACTTTTTATTTAAATCACCTTAATAAATGTGCAGGATGAGCACAAGTGAAAACAAACCCTTCATCTTCTTTAGCAAGGTCCCTCTCCAGCTCCATATGGGGTGGAACGATTTGGAAAAAAGCAGCAAAGAAATAGTGGTCAGAATCTTGGGGGGTCTCATCAGTCTACTAAATGTCAGGGCAAGGCCGGATGTCATCGAGGCTTTAATACCATTTTGGGACCCGACCCGAAATGTGTTTCGCTTTGCGGATTTTGAGCTTACACCCACACTGGAGGAAGTAGCAGGTTATGCGGGTATGAATGGGAATCTGAGAAGTCAGTATCTGTTGTCACCAAGACCGGTATCTTCACACCGCTTTCTGGATTTGTTAAATATCAGCCGGACTGTGCAAAATCATGATTTATCAAAAGGATGCTGCGCTCTTCAGTTCTTATATCAACGTTATGGTAATCCGCTTTTTTTTGACAAGCCAAATTTGGGACTGACTCATGCCGGAAACAGAGGTAAATGAGAAGCAAGATGAACCTTGGCATTCATAATGGCATTCTTAGGAATCATGGTTTGCCCACGAGACGACAAGAAAATAGAGGTCTCGTGGGGATGGTTGACGTCACAATGAAAAGGGCTAACATCACTATAGTTCCCTTGATATTATCAGAAATGTATCGATCATGGACTGTGTGTAAGGAGGGAGGAAGTTTTTTCCAAGGTTGCAATCTATTACTTCAGTTGTGGATGCAAGAGCATCTCTGTCATCGGGTGGGGTATATGAACTACGGTATGACTGGTTTAAGCTGCATTGAAAAGTTTTAGAAGCGGGTAATGGGTGTCGCGTTCCCCGAGGGTAATGAAGATTGGTTTGTACGACTGAGATCCCTGACAGCGGACCAAATTGAATAGGCATTCGGGTGGTTGCCCGCTACTGAAGCAGTATACATGTCGGCAAAAGAATGTTATGTTCCTTTGATGGGTGTCCGTAGTATCCAACCATATGCTCCCCATCGGGTATTGCATTAATTGGGAAGGTTCCAGGTTGTCCCTAATGATGAAGATTTGAGCAAGCATGTCATCGAGCTAAGTCTGAAAGCCACGTTCTCGGAAGATACAATTCGCAAGTTGTGGCACGAATATAGATTCATTAAGCCCAAAACTATGGTACGATATTTGGCCAAAGGCGAGGTAGACCCAAAGTATGATGCATGGTTCGGGAAAAGATTCCAGACTCATCAGAGTCCTGCTAAAAGGGCCCATGTCCAGCAATTCATGGATGACTCGCAAGAACAATGGGTTTGGCTGGCAAGAGAAGAAGGCTATCGGGTTAAAATTGGTAAGCTGAAATAGCAAATTGCGGACCTGAAATATGAAAATAGCTTGCAAGTTGATGCTGATACGGGAGAAAAGAACAGGTTGACCCAAGAAAACAAGGTCCTGAAAACCCAAATCCGACGAGTCAGAATGGATGCCAACAACCAACAGAGAAGTCAGACCGGCAAAAGAATGATAGCTAGGTTGAGAAATCAGGTCATTGAAAGCCGAGAGGGTTTGGAAAGGGCAGAAGCTAGCATAGCAAGAATTCGAGCCAGATGGACAAAAGGTACAGTAGCATGAACCAAGCACCTGCTTCAAGTGAAGAGGGATTATAAAGGGACCATTGCTATATTTAGAGAAACAAATTCCACTCTCAAAGAACGGGTCTTTAAACAAGCCCCAGATGCCAGAACTGACAGAGAGCGCTGCCATGATTTGATGGAACGAATGGAAGAACAAATGGATAAGTTCCAGGATCAACTTTCTGACAACACTCAAGTGCTGGGAGCAAAGAATCAACGAATAAGGCAATTGTTTATGGAAAGGGATAGAAACAGGGGTAGAATCGAAGAGATCGGGCACTACATCACCATGAGGTGCCTAGCATGTGAGGAATGCCCCGTACTACCATATTTGCTTCAGTCATGGCCTACATCCATCAGATCATAGAAGAATTGAAAAGCTTGCAAAGGGGCCTTGCACCAAAGCCCACGGAAAGGCCGAACGATTCCTCGCAGGCACCAAAATTCAAAGCTTTAATGTATTCCTAGTCCAAGTCTGTATTTGCTAATTTTAAGAGTCTGTTGTATGCCCGTCTGTTCTCTTTTCACAGCAAATCATGTTAGTAGTTTGGAGTCTGTATTTTGTTTTTCCTTTTCCAAATGGGTAGCTTGTAATAGCATATTTTGGTAATGAAATGAATGATTCCAAAAAATTTGTGTCTTTGTTTTTACTTGTGGCAAAACTTCGCACGGTCTGATTCATGTGGGGACATGATAGGTAGGCAATCCACATAAGATTCGACCACCACCATTAAAAAGAAAAAGATATAATAGAAAGAAAGAAATAAGGGAAATAAAGGAAAGTGTGGGGAAGCACTCAAAAGAGGGCACAAACGAACCAGAATGACACATGCAATAGAAGCAAAGACATGGTAGAAATGGTTAAACTGCTTAGGAACATTGCACCCCAACGTGCAATTGGAATATGTGTTGAACTCTAACGCTAACAAAGTTTGTTGTTTTCCAGAAATTTCAAAATAGTTAGTTTGTTAGAACGTTCTGGCAGATTAACATTACCAAACAAGATCCAAAGGGCCCATACTAAGTAGTATGAATAGTTCAGACCAAAGTGTTGAGGAGGAAAGGACGAAGAATCAAATGCTAAAGGAGGAAATGGATAAGATGAGACGGGAGATGAAACAAATGCAACTAGCCTTGGCTAGGGTGCAAAAAGTGTCGGTCCCTCTCGCTACTCCTACTCTCCCACCAATACACACGCCGGAATACCCTCCCCCTGGACCATCAACCAGCTTCCTAGTTCACCAATACTATCAGGAGAGAAGTACCCATGAACCCCAAGCTCCACCACCCAATCAGAACCCTCCTCCACCAACTGTCCCTGTTTTCATGGCACCCCAATCAGCCACACTACAATGATCATCCAGTGAGCCGTTGTTTTAGGCTCACGATAACCAATACTATCCCATTGAACCTACCTTCAGAGCACCCAAGCCACATACTTATAATCCTCACCTTGAGATCCCGGTGGAAACTGAGAGGCTGGCTAAGAGTTTAGAGCAGGATGAAGTGCTTCGCAAAGTGAAAAGCCTGAAGCAGTCCTTCAGGAATATGCATGGATTGGGCGGCCAAGTCAGTGTGGCCTACAAAGATCTGTGTCCTTTCCCCCATGTTCAATTACCGGCGGGTTTCAAGATGTCGAAGTTTGATCTATACGAGGGACATGGTGATCCGATGGCACATCTACGAGGCTTCTGTAGCAAGATAAGAGGAGCAGGGGGAAAGATGAGCTGCTGATAGCTTATTTTGGTCAAAGTTTAAGCGGCTCTACACTGGAATGGTATACGAGGCAGGATCCCAGCAGGTGGTACACCTGGGACGATCTAGCGCAAGCATTTGCAGGTCACTTCCATTAAAACCTTGAGATCGTCCCTGACCATCTCACATTGCTGAAACTTGAGAAGAAGCCAGGGTAGAGCTTTAGGGAATTTGGGTTCCGTTGGAGGGAACAGGCGGCAAGAGTCGATCCTCCCATGAGGGTAGGTGAAATGGTAGACTACTTTTTGCAAACTTTGGAGCCGACTTACTTTGGTCACCTGGTGACGTCAGTTGGAAAATCTTTCAACTAGGTAGTAAAAATGGGCGGTATGATCGAAGAGGGACTTAAGTCCAACAAAATCCTGAGCTATTCAACAATTAAAGAAACTACTCAAGCCATCCAGAGCGGCACGGGAGGTGCGCTCGGGAAGAAGAAAAGAGAAGAGGTCGCGACAGTAGAGGCAGGTAATTGGTCCAGATCGAGAGGTCCTTCCCCTCACTACCAATCCAGACCCCATCACCCAAATTACCCACACACTCCAAATTACCCTCCACAGCCCAACTACCTACCACAAGAACTACAATTCTCCGTCCATCAAGCCCAGACATACATCCAGCCTCTGGCTCGCCCGTAATGGCGTGCGCCGGCTCCCCAAAATATCTACCCACCTCCACAGAATACATATCCACCGCCCACGAAACACATATCCGCCACCAAGTGCCTACAGGAACCCTTCAGGACCAGGTTTTCGCGGGAATCAGGTTTTCAGAAATGAAGGGGTGCAGAGATAGAGAACATTCACCGAGTTGGGAAAAACCTATATTGCTCTATTCCACAAATTAAAGCAGTTAGGTTTGTTGAGTCCTGTTGAAACCAGATTTCCAAATCCCCTTTCCAAAAATATGGACCACTCGGTAAGCTGTGAATATTGTTCAGGGGCTCTCGGACATAATACCGAGAAGTGTTGGAAGTTGAAACATGCAGTGCAAAATCTTATTGACACCAATAAGATTGAGGTTCAGGCACCAGAGGCACCCAATATCAATCAGAACTCATTTCCAGCACACCATGAAGCCCACATGATCGAACTAGTGTGCGAAGGAGGGGAGCTAAAGAAACCCTCACAAACAGTGATGATGATCTGTACCAATCCAAAGGAAAAGTCGGCCAGTGGAAAAGAGGTGGTACAGTTGGAAAAGGTAGACGGCAAGCCAGTGGTGGTGATGGGGAAGAGTTCGTATATTATTGCAAAGAATCCAGAGCCGGTCAAAGTAACGGTGCAAGGGATACCAAGCAAGCCAGCATGCATAGGGCCAGTTGTTATCAGGCTAGTAATGCAGATGCCGATAATCAGCGAGAAAGCCGTGCCCTGGAGCTATAGTAAAGCGATGGTAATGTACAAGGGGAAGGAGGTTGTGGAAGAAATATGTGAAGCCTACGGGTTAACTCGTTCGGGTAGGTGTTTTGCTCCCGTAGAATTAAGAAGGTCCAACCCAACGGTGATAAAGAAACCCGTGACAGAGGAAGAGGTGGAGGAGTTTTTGAAGAAAATGAAGGCCCAAGACTACTCCATTGTGGATCAGTTAAGAAAGACTCCAACACAGATTTTGTTGCTATCCTTGTTGATCCATTCCAGTGACCATTGCCAGGCACTGATGAAAAGCTTGAACAAGGCTCATGTTCTGGATAAAATCTCTATAAATCACTTGAAAATGATAGTGTACAAAATCTTCGAGGTAAACCAGGTGACCTAATGAAGACCCATCTTTCTTCCTCACGAATAGAACGGGCGCACCCCAAGGTCAAGTGCTAGGCCTAATAAAGCCCTTATCCGGCAAGTCCTTCAATTGTGCCTTCAACTCTCGCAACTCTGTCGGGGCCATTCTGTACGGGGAGATAGAGATCGGTTGAGTATCAGGCAACACATCAATGCTAAACTCAATATCCCTTTCAGGAGGAAGGCCTGGGAGCTCATCTGGGAAAACATCTAAAAATTCATTGACCACGGGGATTGATTTTAGAGTAGGTGTCTTCGCCTCTGCATCCCTAACGCGAACAAGATGATAAATGTAACCTTTTGAGATCATTTTCCTTGCCTTAAGATAGGAAATAAACCTACCTTTCGGTGTAGCAATGTTCCCCTTCCATTCAATGACGTGTTCACAAGGAAATTGAAACCTAACCATTTTCGTACGACAGTCAACATTTTCATAGCATGATGCCAACCAGTCCATTCCTATTATCACATCAAAATCAACCATTTCTAACTCAAATAAATTTGCCGAGGTTTGACGACTACAAATCATTACTGTGCAACCTTTATATACTCTTCTAGCAATCACAGAATCTCCTATCAGATTAGATACCGCAAGGGGTTTGCTTATCAATTCAGGTTCAATGCCAAACTTATTAGCCACAAAGGGTGTAACATATGATAATGTAGATCCCGGATCAATCAGCGCATATACATCATAAGAAAACACAGACAATATACCTGTAACAACATCTGGAGATGACTCGAGATCCTGTCGACCTACTAGAGCATAGGTTCGATTTTGAGCACCACTCAAACTCGGCATTGCCCCTCTACCTATAGCACGACCTATCGACTGCTGAAAACCCCGTGCTGGAGGTCGAACTGACGAGGAAGAACCAGACATAGATCCAGTCGGCTGAGACACCATCACCTCCCTTGTTAGTACAATCCCGCATCATATGGCCAGGCTGTCCACAAGAATAACATGCATCAGAACCTCGGCGGCACAGTCCAAAGTGGGTCTTACAGCACTGATCATAACGTGGTGTTGTGGGTCTCGTCTGACTAGTATCCCTGTGATGCTGCAAGCCTGATGCCAGCCAACTCTGACCTGGACCAGAATAGGTAAATCGATCAGATCTAGACCTCTGAAATTGTGGAGGAGCACTAGCTATAGGTGGCATTGAACTCCTTGAAGACTGGGGCCTGATGCTGCCTCTCAAGTCATCAAAATACCTTGATGTCCCCGATCCTACTCCCTAGCTATCCTCTACTGGCGCTTACGATCCTCTAGGGTCTGGGCATAAGCATGAATACGAGAAATATCCATGCCCTCCACCAAGGAGGCTGTCGACCACTCATTTATCAAATGTGGTCCCAACCCGTTCACGAACAAATGCACCCTATCACTCATCTCGGCCACCATATGGGGAGCATACCGTGCTAAAGAATCAAACTGCATACTGTACTCTCGCACATTCATATTACCTTGTCTAAGGTTCAAGAACTTATCAGCTCTAGCTCGTCGTATCTCAACTGGCAAGTAGTGACGAAGAAAGGCCTCAAAAAATTCCTTCCACATTGCTGGAGGAGCATTCGGACCCCTTGATCTCTCCCAACTATCATACCAGAGAACCGCTAAATCTCGTAGCCGATAAGAAGCCAACTCTACTGCCTCTGTATCACTAACATTCATAACCCGTAATGTACGATGAACCTGGTCAATCAAAATCTGGGGGTCCTCCTTGGTGTCTGATCCAGTAAACACTTAAGGGTCTAAATTAATAAAATCACGAACTCTCGTACTAACTGGTTTATCAACAACACCAGTATTCTGCCTCTAAGTCTGAGTAGCTACCAAGCTAGTCAATAACTGCAAAGCACTCCGCATGTCATGGTCTGTAGTGCCAGGCGGAGGAACTGGAGGTGCTGGGTTCCTCCTAATATCCTCTGGAGGAGATGGAGTAGATGAGGCATGAGACGGCATCTCACTCTAAGCCTCACTTTGGCCTACTCTGTCTTGGGGCACCTGAATGGTACCCTCTCCCGCAGTTGTATCAAGCCGTCTACTAATTGTTTGCTTCCTAGTCTAAGGCATCGCTGAAAGAAAACAAGGTTAATATTAGAGACGAACACTTACAACTCAACTCTATGCACGATCTAGATT
>MU758198.1:81807-119560 GCA_026770625.1 Nicotiana glauca
GTTATAACATTAATAAAGTGAAATTTTTCTCTCCTTATTTTGTTTTAATTTTGTTTTCTTCTTTTCTCTTTCTGACCAGTTCTGTTTATACTAGTTCTATTGATATGGCATGAACAACGGATCTTCAACCTAGTCTAAAAAATCAATCTGATTCCAAATTAATTGTACAAGAGGTCGATTATGATGATGAATCGGAATACGATGAGGATGAAGCCTTTGAAGAGATAAATAGAGAATTAAGCCAGCTCAAAGAGAAACCCAAGCCCAATTTGAATGACACTGAAGATGTCAATTTGGGGGATGCAGACAAAGTCAGGGAAACCAAAATCAGCATCCACATTGAGCAAAACATAAGGGAGGAACTAATCAAAGCGCTTGTCGAATTCAAAGACATTTTTGCATGGTCGTATGATGACATGCCGGGTTTAAGCACCGATTTAGTGGTTCACAAATTACCCACTGACCCGGCATGCCCTCCCATCAAGCAGAAATTGAGGAAGTTCAAGACAGACATGAGTGTGTAGATTAAAGAAGAAGTAACCAAGAAGCTGCAGGCAAAGGTTATTTGGGTCACTCGATATCATGATTGGTTGGCTAATGTGGTGCCAGTGCCGAAGAAAGATGGGAAGATCAGGGTATGTATCGATTACCACAATCTGAACAGGGCAAGCCCAAAAGATAAATTTCCATTACCCAACATCCATATCTTAATCGATAATTGTGCCGGGCGTGAGATCGGGTCTTTTGTGGATTGCTATGCTAGGTATCATCAAATTCTGATGGATGAAGAAGATGTGGAAAGACGGCGTTCATTACGCCGTGGGGGACTTATTGCTACCGAGTAATGCCGTTTGGATTGAAAAATGCTGGGGCAACGTACATGAGAGCAATGACTACTGTGTTTTATGATATGATACATAAAGAGATTGAGGTGTACCTAGATGATGTAATCATAAAATCCAAGTGTCAGGAAGGCCACGTAGCAGACCTAAGGAAGTTTTTTCAAAGACTTCGAAGGTACGACATCAAGCTCAACCCGGCCAAATGTGCGTTTGGTGTTCCATCTGGAAAGCTGTTGGGATTCATTGTCAGTCGGCGAGGCATTGAGTTAGACCCGTCAAAAATCAAATCCATCCAGGAATTGCCACCGCCGAAGAACAAAACAAAAGTAATGAGTCTATTGGGAAGGTTGAATTATATCAGCAGGTTCATCTCCCAACTCACAGCGACTTGTGAACCCATTTTTCGGCTACTAAAGAAAGATGCTGCAGTGGAATGGACGGCAGAATGTCAGGAAGTGTTTGACCAGATCAAAGGGTATATATCAAATCCACCTATGTTGGTTCCACCCGAGCCGGGAAGACCATTGATTCTCTATCTAACGGTCCTGGAGAATTCGTTTGGTTGTGTACTGGGGCAACACAACATTACAGGAAGAAACGAGCAAGCCATCTATTATCTCAGCAAGAATTTTACAGTATATGAGGTCAAGTACACTCAACTTGAGAAGACATGTTGCGCCCTAACTTGGGTGGCACAGAAATTGAAGCATTATCTGTCATCCTACACTACTTACCTCATTTCACTCCTAGATCCATTCAAGTATATTTTCCAGAAGCCTATGCCCACAGGGAGGTTAGCAAAATGGCAAATATTACTCACGGAGTTCGACATTGTCTATATGACAAGGACGGCCATGAAAGCCCAAGCATTGGCCGATCACTTGTCTGAGAATCCTGTTGGTGAGGAATACGAGCCCTTGAGGACGTATTTTCCTGATGAAGAAGTGATGCATATAGATGAGTTGGAATTGACCGATAAACCAGGGTGGAAGCTTTTCTTTGACGGAGCTGCAAATGCAAAGGGAGTTGGAATAGGAGCGGTATTTATCTCTAAAACGGGACATCATTATCCTGTTACGGCTCAGCTACGTTTCTATTGTACCAACAACATGTCTGAGTATGAGGCATTCATTTTGGGGTTACGATTAGCCGTGGACATGGATGTCCAGGACGTCTTGGTCTTGGGAGACTCGGACCTCCTGGTGCATTAGATTCAGGGTGAATGGGAAATACGGGATTTGAAGCTCATACCATATCGACAATGCTTGCATGATCTGAGTAAGCGATTCCAATCAGTAGAGTTCAGACACATCCCAAGAGTTCATAATGAGGTTGCCGATGCTTTGGCCACTTTAGCATCAATGTTGCATCACCCAGACAAAATTCATGTTGACCTATTGCATATTCAGGTTCGTGATCAGCATGCTTATTGCAACATGGTAGAGGAAGAAATGGATGGCGAGCCATGGTTCTATGATGTCAAAGAATACCTCAGGATGGGGATATACCCGGAGTAGGCCACTGGAGATCAAAAAAGAGCCATTCGGCAATTGGTAAATGGATTTTTCTTCAGTGGAGGAGTGTTGTACAAAACAACCCCAGATTTTGGTTTGCTGAGATGTATAGATGCTGGTCAAGCCACGACAGTGATGACAGAGGTACATGCTGGAGTTTGTGGGCCACGTATGAACGGATATGTATTGGCGAAGAAGATTCTTCGAGCAGGGTATTATTGGCTCACTATGGAGTATGATTGTATCAGTTTCGTACGGAAATACCATCAGTGTCAGATACACAGAGATCTGATTCATTCTCCACCAGCAGAATTACATACAATGTCAGCACCATGGCTATTTGTTGCATGGAGCATGGATGTCATTGGACCGATTGAGCCGGTAGCTTCCAACGGTCATCGGTTCATTCTGGTAACCATCGACTATTTCACTAAATGGGTTGAAGCTAAAACTTTCAAGTTGGTAATCAAAAAGGCAGTGGTGGATTTTGTTCATTCCTATATCATCAGTAGATTTGGGATCCCAAAGGTGATCATCACGGACAATGTTGCTAATCTTAACAGTAGTTTGATGAAAGAAGTATGTCAACAGTTCAAGATTATGCACCGTAATTCCACCCCATATCGTCCCAAGGCTAATGGAGCGGTTGAAGCAGCCAACAAAAACATAAAGAAGATATTAAGGAAGATGGTAGAAGGGTCCGGGCAATGGCATGAAAAGTTACCATTTGCATTGTTGGGTTATCGCACTACTGTCCGCACTTCAGTAGGTGCAACTCCCTATTTGTTGGTTTACAAAACCGAAGCAGTGATACCAGCAGAAGTTGAAATTTCTTCCCTCCGGATTGTCGCTGAGGCTGGGATTGATGATGATGAATAGGTCAAAGCCCGATTAGAGCAGCTGAGCTTGATTGATGAAAAGAGATTAGAAGTAGTATGTCATGGCCAATTGAATCAAAAGAGGATGGCAAGAGCGTATAACAAGAAGGTGCACCCCAAGAAATTTGAAGCAGGACAGCAGGTGCTGAAACAAATCTTGTCACATTAGACTGAAGAAAAGGGCAAGTTCGCCCCGAATTGGCAAGAGCCGTTTATTGTGACCAGGGTGTTATCCAATGGCGCTCTATGTCTGACAAATGTCGAGGGAAGATGTATCGACATGGCTATGAATTATGACACAATCAAAAGATATTATGTGTAATTTCTTTGATTGTAATTGTTGTTTATTTGTTTATTTGTTTGTACTTGGCATTTATCGGGGAATGAAATGGCGGAGGCAATTTTTTCTACTATCCAAACACTTTAACCTTTGCTTTCCCCCTTTGAGCCTTATTTATTCTTTCATATCCCTCTCTTGGAATCATTAATGAAAATGAAAAAATAATACTGAGAAAGAAGAGAAGAAAAAAAAAGAGAAAAAGAAAGAAAAATAATAACAAAAACAAAAAGAAAAGTAACAAGAAAAACAAAGGAACCGAGTGAACTACGTTCGACCTGATTCCTCAAAGAGGATACGTAGACGCCTCACGGCTCGGTCAAAGTGTAATAAAAATCAAAAATCCCCAAGCAAGAAAACTGGGGCAGAAGTTATGTTTTAAAATTGTGAAAAAGTTTGATTCCAAGAATTGTAATGTTTTACCCATCGAAGTTATTTCGAATTTTTGACATCCTTTTCTTTTAGCCCCACACAAAAAACCCATATTTGATGTCCAAAAAAGACCTCTCGATCAGTATCTGAGGGGTGCCAAGTCAGGCAAATGAATGCCAAGAATAGCACACCGATCCCCGACTGAATAAGGATCATAAGCTGAAGGAATCGATGGCCAAAGGAATCCCCAGTAGAGAGAATCTTATCGGTAACACTCCAATCCCCAGTTGAGAAAGAAAATAAAATGAGAGAGTCTTATCGGTAAAAACTTTAACAGGCACCATAAGGCGACAGAAGCTGAGAGAAACAAAATGAGAGAGTCCTATGGTGAAAACCTTCACAGGCACCATAAGGCGACGGGAGTTGAGAGAAATGAGAGAGTCTTATTAGTGAAAACCCCTAGAAGGTCACTATGAGGCGAAAAGGAGTTAAAAAGGACAAAGAAGATAAGATTGCCGGAAAGGATCCGCATTTGGCAAAGAGTTGGGTGCCTGTTTATCCCCAGCAAAATGAGGCTATCAAAAAGATTGATTGATACAAATAGACTGGTTTGATTAATTCGGAATGCACGACATGATCGTTGGGGTCGGTTATACCATGTAGATAAGTTCTTTTCCTTTTTCTTCTCCCCAACATTGGTTTAGAAATACTTTTTATTTTCCTTTTGAAGCCATCACTTTTCATTTCTTTGTTTAAAGACTTTTTCTCCAGCAGTATGTTTTTTAGAAGGATTTTTCAGGGCTTACTACCAATTGCCAAAATGGTGCAAAGCAAAACGTGAATAGGCTGAAGGGGAAGTATGGAGAAAAGCAAAAAAACAGCAGTTGAGAAATTTATGAATAAGGATCATCGGGAAGAAGGAGCATCCCCGGCAGATTATCGACCAAGTCCCAAGAGGGTCAGACAATACAGAGCGGGAAAGGAAAAAGGGAAAACCATCCCCAGCAGGAATATCATCCCCGGCAAATAATATCATCCCCAACAAGTTTTGATAGCGCAATAGAACGCAAAGCAGGGAAAGGGGAAAGGAAAAACCATCCCCAGCAGGAGTGGCACGACAACTCACCACGTTTTAAACTAACAAATTCTCTTTGATTTGAAGCAGGGAAAGGAAATGTTATTGATGGCGGAAAGACAGGACACAAAGAAGATTATCAAATTGGGGCAGAAAATTTTCTCTCATTATGAAAATTTTCTTGAAATCAGATACCCACTTGGGGAAGATGGAAGATAACACAAGTTTTGAAAGAAGTGGAATCCCCAGCAGTTTACGGAAGAAGGCCATACAAGATTTAAAGAAAGCAATCTTGGGAGAAGTCAGATAACCCGAGTTTTAAGGATAGTGGTCTTTGAACTAGTATCATCCCCACCATTATTGAAAGAAGGAAAACAACAAGTTTTAATGAAGGAAGTTGTATCCCCAACGGACAGAACAAAAGGATATTTTGTGTTCATCCGCCCTCGAATAGGATATTTTGGGTTCATCCACCCTCGAATAGGATATTTTGGGTTCATCCGCCCTCGAATAGGATATTTTGGGTTCATCCACCCTCGAATAGGATATTTCGGGTTTGTCCACCTTCCAATAGGATATTTCAGGTTCATCCGCCTTCGAATAGGATATTTTGGGTTCATTTGCCCTCGAATAGGATATTTTGGGTTCATCCGCCCTCGAATAGGATATTTCAGATTTGTCCACCTTCAAATAAGATATTTTGGGTTTATCCGCCCTCGAATAGATATTTTGGGTTCATCCGCCCTCGAATAGATATTTTGGGTTCATCCGTCCTCGAACAGGATATTTTGGGTTCATCCATCCTCGAATAGGATATTTCGGGTTCATCTGCCCTCAAATAGGATATTTCGGGTTCATCCGCCCTCGAATAGGATATTTTGGGTTCATCCATCCTCGAATAGGATATTTGGGGTTCATCTGCCCTTGAATAGGATACTTTGGGATCATCCGCCCTCGAATAGGATAGTTTGGGTTCATCCGCCCTCGAATAGGATATTTTGGGTTCATCCGCCCTCGAATAGGATATTTTGGATTCATCCGCCCTTGAATAGGATATTTTGGGTTCATCCGCCCTCAAATAGGATATTTTGGGTTATCTGCCCTCGAATAGGATATTTCAAGTTTGTCAACCTTTAAATAGGATATTTCAGGTTTGTCCACCTTCAAATAGGATATTTTGGGTTTATCCACCCTCGAAAAGGATATTTTGGGTTCATCCGCCCTTGAATAGGATATTTTATGTTATATTTCAGGTTTGTCCACCTTCAAATAGGATATTTTTGGTTCATCCACCCTCGAATAGGATATTTCAGGTTTGTCCACCTTCAAATAGGATACTTTGGGTTCATCCGCCCTCGAATAGGATATTTTGGGTTCATCCACCCTCGAATAGGATATTTTAGGTTTGTCTACCTTCGAATAGGATATTTTAGGTTCATCCGCCCTCTAATATGATATTTTGGGTTCATCCGCCCTCGAATAGGATATTTCAAGTTTTTCCACCTTCAAATAGGATATTCTGAGTTCATCCGCCCTCGAATAGGATATTTTAGGTTCATCCGCCCTCGAATAGGATATTTCAGGTTTCTCCACCTTCAAATAGGATATTTCAGGTTTTTCCACCTTCAAATAGGATATTTTGGGTTCATCCGCCCTCGAATAGGATATTTTGGGTTCATCCGCCCTCGAATAGGATATTTTGGGTTCATCCGCCCTCGAATAGGATATTTTGGGTTCATCCGCCCTCGAATAGGGTATTTTGGGTTCATCCGCCCTCGAATAGGATATTTTGGGTTCATCCGCCCTCGAATAGGGTATTTTGGGTTCATCCGCCCTCGAATAGGATATTTCAGGTTTATCCACCTTCAAATAGGATATTTCGGGTCTATCCGCCCTCAAATGGAATATTTTGGGTTCATCCGCCCTTGAATAGGATATTTTTGGTTCATCCACCCTCGAATAGGATATTTCAGGTTTATCCACCTTCAAATAGGATATTTTGGGTTCATCCGCCCTCAAATAGGATATATCGAGTCTATCCGCCCTCAAATAGGATATTTCGGGTCTATCCGCCTTCAAATAGGATATTGAATTTAATCCTTTCTCAAAAAGACATTTAATTTATTTCGACCCGAGTGGTCTTGCTTGTATAAATATTGCCAAAATATGTATTTCATAAACTATTGCCAAATGCTTTTTATTTTCAAAGTTGTTGATGAAATCAGGCGCCCACCTGGATAACAAAGGAATACATTTCAAGTTTTGGCAGTCAGGAGCCCACCTGGAGAACAAGGGAATACATTGCAAGTTCAGCAATCAGGAGCCCACCTAGAGAACAAGGGAATACATTTCAAGTATTGGTAATTAGGCACCCAATTGGAAGACAAGGGAAGTCATTTCAGATTATAATGCATGTTCGGCAATCAAGAGAGGCCGACAAGTTAAGTTAGAAATGAAGAAACATCAGAGGAAGCAAGTCAACAAAAAGGCAAGGCGACCAGAGCAAGCCTGAAGATCTAGATAAGATTTTGTAATTCATAGACTAGTTTAGTCTAGCTTCTTGTTTTCTTTTTAGCAATGGTGTAATAAGGAGGTCGGAAAGCAGTAGTAACACCATGCAGCAGCAGTAACAGCAAAATTACGGTCCCATGGTAGTCCCAGCTACCAAAATTTCCCGAACTACATTAACCTGATTCCCTTTTAGACAGGGATATGTAGGAAACCTTTGAAGCAAAGGTTCGGTTCAAACTTTTCAAAAAAAAATGCTTCACACGGAGTATTCCAACGGGAAAAAATCGCTCGAATCCGCTTACTTTATCTTTGCACGAAAACTCTTTATGTTTTTGGACAAAGAGCGGCAGCTGTGAGCACGTGATTTTTGCTTCACGAAAACTACTCCAAAAGAAATCAAAAAATAAAACAAATTGCCGTGTGTACAATTTTGACAATTTTTTGCGTGGCATTTGTTTGATAATTATCTGTGTTTTGTCCGTAAATGTTTATCTTGTTATAATTAATTAAAAAATACAAAAATATATATTGCATCCACACTTAGGATCTAATTGTTCACTTAGGAATTATTTAAACCATTAGTTTGGTTTTAAAAGAAGGAAAATCACAAAAATATGTATTTGTTCTATTTTTGTCAATAAGTGTACAATTATGTGATTTATGTTTCTAATTGGTGTCAAATCTTGTCTATTAATTATTGTTAAGGGATAATTAATATTTTTAAGTTAATTTTGGTTTTACAATTTATTGTAGAATTTTTGTTAATTATGAATTAAAAGAAGAAAAAGAAAATAGCAAAAAATGAAGAAAAACTCGGAACTGGGCCCCTTTGTTGGACCAAAACTAGGCCCAAACAATGCATGTACCCGGTCCAAAGCACCTGGTCTATCAGACGGTCCAAACGACGTCGTTTAGACGTCTCAAATTTGGGCCAATGATCAAACAGATCTAACGGTCCAGTTCAGCCATATCATTGGTTCCAACGATGTCGTTTTAGGTGATCAAATCTGAGTCGTTCATCTCCTTTGATCTAACGGTCAAGAGCATCCCCCATAACCCGATCCACTTTACTCGGGTCAACCCAGCCCTCCAACTTAGACCAAACGACGTCGTTCCCTATTATTAAAATGATCTAGGCCGTTGATCGTGCTTGATCCAATGGCTAAGATCAAACGCCCCCATTCCGTATATAAGACCAATATCTTACCCCGCCCCCCAAACCAAACCCCCCCTCACCTCAGTCATCTCTCTTAGAGACGAACCAGACCTCCGCCTTCAACCACCTCCCTCCGCCACTGGAAATCGCCTCACGGCAGTTCCGGTGGTCCAAACGACCCCAGCTTTACACCCTAGAACCATCTTTTTCTCCTCTTTCCAACTCCCATATCAGTTTTTCTCAAATCACCCTGGAACTTCTCCAATCGTCAATCGAAGATTCGAGCCAAACCTGAACCCACCCCAATCCACTTCAAATTCACACCAGACATCCCTCTGACCTCCCTCGTTACCAAACTACTCTTGGTTTGGTTCGAATCCGGCTAGAAACGTTCGAACCCTGAATCGAACGTAAGAACCCTAGAAATTCCAAACTATGGATTCTATCCAGATTAAAGGAAGATTTGGAGTCTAATCGACCTTAGTCGAAGTGTCCTCAGTTGGGAACACTCGATTAAGGTCCGTTCGACCTCAAAGTGTTCGAGTCTGAGTTTGAACCTGGGTTATCTAGTTTCTGAGTGCTGAGGTATTTTTTCTTTTCCCCTTTGTTCTATGTTCATGTTTATATCTATTTATCTGTTTAGTTTGGTTTATTGATTTTTCAATTTTTGTATCAATTGTTCTGTCCATCTCCAACCTGACCTTTTATTTGGTCGAGTCTTTCTTCTGTTCATAGTCGAGTATATGTTAAGCCATGTAGTCGTTTAGAATATGTTTGGTAGAGTAGTTAGTTTCATGATAGTTCCCTATTTTGTCAAAACCACATAAGTCACTTGGATTGTTCTGTTTGAGTCTGTTGGTTTGTTATTAATTGTATATATGTAATCGATTGAACAAGTGTCGTCGATTAGTTTTCTGATTGAAAGGTAGAAGAATCATGATAATAAGCCACTCTTGTTCATTCCAATATGATTACCAGCCTGCTTCTTTTTTGTGTGTTAAACTTGTACTGAGATGCCCTAATTGGTATTGCTTCAATCCTAACTTCAATATCAACTCATTCCATCTGATTGATACCCCTTTTTGAGTTGATTTGGTCTCTTGCTGTGAATCATTTGTGTGAATTTAATACTAGGAATTGGTTTATAGCTGTAGATAGAACAACCAGAAATCAGTTTTTTGGGTTTGAACTTATATAGGTGTAACATCAGACTAATAGGGCTTGGGGCAGGGCATGTAATATACAGGGGATTTAAGGGGTAATTTTGGGCTTTAATAGAGTTCTAATCAGTTTAAGCTTAAGGGTTTCTAGTGGTTAATAAATGTAATTAGTTTAATTATCAGTGGGGAACCAAACATAAGAGCATGGGTATTAAAAGGAATACATTAATAACCGATGACTCTTGATTGAAACACTAGGGAACCAAGAGTGGGGAACATGAATCAAAACAAGAACAAGGCAATAGGAGGGGGATTGAGAGGGTATGGGCATAATTGAGGTCTTATTTGTTTCTAGGCAGAATTAGCAAGCCTGCTTTGGGCTATAAACAGGGTCATTTAGGAATAGAAAAGGGCTGGCTTTTAAAAATCAAAGAGGTCAGAATTTAAAAAAAAAGAATTTGAGAGTTGAATACCTCATTGCTTCATTGATTTCATTTTCCTGATCCAAACACACTAACACTGATCCTAAGTAACTCTAGTGCATCTTTCGAATTCATTTGACTTGTGTTGGTAGTGTTGTAAGCCAATCTCTGTTTTCTGTTTGGTTCACTGATTCATTTTGGAGTTGAACTTGCTGTACTGGTTCAATTAGTTTGGTTGGTTTTTAGGTATTGTTGTGGGTCAATCTTTTGGTTTCTGTTGTTTTCTTGGGTCGTTTGAATCATTCCTGGGGTTGAAGAATATTTGTGTTTTGTCGGTTGTTGATGCGCTGTTGTTACTACTGCCCCTGCTGATCCTCTTCTTCCTCTTCCTTGTGTTCCTTTTCCAGGTACACATTTGAATCCTTGCTGTAACTTCGAGTTCAGAAATGGAATAAATGACTGTTTGTTGATTCTGAAGTCTGCTTGCTGGACATCACACCTTAATATATCTAGACAAATATTGAATGTATCTGATTATATATAGTTGAATGTCGAGTTGTATGTAAATTTGGTACTTCATTTATGAACTGTTAACTTGGATATGACTTAATTTGTAGTTGGTTTAGTTTGTGGTTTAAACGTGTAACACTAGGAAGTATTCTGAGTTTATATCTTGACTGGGGTTCGAACTTCTAGTTTTGATAGTAGGCTGTGTGAATAGCATTTGCATAATTCATTCCAGTTTGGATGTGTTTACTTGAATACTAGTTAACAACAGGTTACAAGAGCCTGAACTTCAGGTTAAACCATATGAGCATGCACCCCTCTTATGATTATCTTGAAGTTACTTGTAGCTTGAACTCGTAGATAGGTCTGATGGTTGTTAACAGACGTTATTTCAAATAGTCACCATTAAATATGCATGAAATAGATATAATGAGTTAAATGAAATAAGTATAAAACAAACAAAATAATTGCCTAATTCGCTGATGCACTTGTAGAATTCTCTAGTATATGTAAACTGCATTTAAACGTGATCCAGAGTTGCTCTATAAGCTTAACTGGACAGGCCATTTAGGCCTATTCTCATTCGATAAAGCCCATATCTGGGCAGCCTTTCCCATTCACACAAGCATCATTGAAATGGCATAGGGCCAAAATTAAAGCCCAATGTTGAAGCTTCTGAATTCATCCCTTATCTGGAAAATTTATTGACCCTTGAGCAAGTTGAATGAGGATTTTATTTTAGGCAAAGGACATAGAAATATTATAGTCGCTTTAGGTTTCCCTTTAAAATAAAAATGATGAGACGAGCCTCGCCAAATAAAAATGCAAAATTGCGGGGCCCTCAATAAATTCTATATAAATAAATACTTAGAATTCGGGAGGACCGTTTAGAGAATTTCACGGTCTTCCCCAAAGATAACAATGCATTAGTCTCTTTAGGCACGTACTTTACATAACCTACCCTCTTAAACCCGGGTGCACATTTATGTGACCCAAATCACAATCTCAAAGAAGTCGAAATGTGTCGATAATCACGGGTACATTGATTGTGACGTGGTTCAAGATTCATTTCCATGACGTTGTAATTCTTTTAAAAATAATGAATGAGACGAGCCTCGACAAACAAAAATACATAAACTACGGGGCCCTCTATACGCATTTTCACTTAGACTTCGGGATGGGCCGTTTAGCAAAATTTCATGGCCTTACCCAAAATAATGGTACACTAGTTGATCTAGGCGCGCCTTTAATAAATTACTTTCTTAAATTCGGGTGCACATTTATGTGACCCAAATCCAAATCTCAACGGAGTCGAAGTGTGTCGATAACCACGGGTACATTGATGTGACGTGGTTCGAGATACGCTTTCACAACGTTGCAATTCTCTGTTAAAATAATAATAATAATGTTAAAAGCAGTTAAAGGTTAAAATTTGCACATAAGTTACAGCATGTTATATATCAGATAAATAGGCCAAATATGACAGTTGAGCGACCGTGCTAGAACCATGGAACTCAGGAATGCCTAACACCTTCTCCCAAGTTAACAGAATTCCTTATTCGGATTTCTCGTTCGCGGACTGTTAAATAGAGTCAAACCTTTCCTCAATTCGGGATTCAACCGGTGACTTGGGACACCATAAATCTCCCAAGTGGCGACTCTGAATCTCTTAATAAATGAATCCCGTTTCAATTGTCCTTTAATTGGAAAAACTCCCTTTACCACACTCTTCGCGGGGTGCGGTAGCGCAAAAAAGAGGTGTGACACCAGGGGCCTGGGGGTGGTTTCGGAGGGTCAATCGGACAATTTTTGGACTTAAGATTGCAGGTTTCAGCTGTTGGTGTTGACGGAAAATATTGTTCATCGCGTTCGTGTGGGTAGGTCGCAAACGCGTAGAGGAAATTTGAGGGAAAGGAATTTTGGCCTATGTGTTCGCGTCAGGCGACCTCGCGATCGCGTAGGGGAAGCTGGTCAGCCATCGCGTTCGCGTGAGGGATGTTTGCGTTCGCGTAGATGAAGTACCCAGGCCTTCGCGTTCGCGAGGATGCAACCGCGTTCGCGAAGGGCATTTTTGGCAGAGTTAAAATTTGGTCATCACGAATGCGGGAAGACTCGCATAGAGTAAAACACCTGGGCAGAAGGGTTTTTATTGAATATTTCATTCGTGACTCTAACCATTTTTCCTCCATTGTTAAACACATTGAGAGCTTTTTGGGAGAAATTGAAGAGGGTTTCGACGGGAATTGGTTGGAGGTGAGTCTCGTGACCTAGAAACATCATTTTATTGAAGGATCAACCTTTAAATTCATGGAAATTTGAGTAAAAATTAGAAGAACCAGGGCTTGACTTTTGAAATAAAAATTTGGCATTTGAGGGGGCATTTGACCTCCGATTTTGGTAAATTTGATATGTATGGACTCGTGGCGAGATGAGGAATTCGGTGAATTTTGTAATTTTTTGAGAAGTGGGCCCAGAGCTTGAGTTTTGCCAACTTCGTGATTTTTAATGTTTTTCGAGTCTTTTCGATTGGGTTATGTTTCCTTAGCCTATTGTAAGGTATTCCTTGTGGTTTTGATCAGATTCAACGCGCGAGGAGGTCGATTCGAGACTAAAAGGCATATCGAGCTAGACTTTGGGCCGGCTTGAGGTGAGTAATAGATGTAAATGATGACATGAGGGTTTGAAACCCCAGAATATCACATCGCAGCGCTATATTGAGGTGAGACACGCGCTCCATGATGAGTGCGGGGTCGTTTGGGATTGGGGATTGTGACTTAGTCCGTCCTGAGTGGTATTCATACTCTGTTTTTTACTATGACTTGTTTGATAATCATTCTACTTGGATTTCATTGATACATTTGGGCTTTGTGCCGATTATTTGAATCCTTCAGGGATTGATATCACTGATTTTGCATACTTTGCATATTGTTTAACCTCATTCCAAGGTTTTAAGTACTATTTTGCAAACTCAGCCCCTTTCCCGGATTTGAAAACTCCAGTGATATTTCTAAATGATATTTTGGGCTGTGAATTACTGTTTTAAAAATGCCCGAGGGGCTTATAGTGATTTCTTGATAAATAGTTGGCTCGGGTTGTATGTCGTAGCAGTATTACATTGATATTGAGGCCAATGGCTGTGTTGGTGCCATGAGATGGCTTGATTATTTGCGCTTGGGCTGTAGGAGCCCTTCGAAGTTTGTACACACCCCTAGTGAGCGTCGTTGATGGTAAATATATGGTTGGCTCGGGCTGCACGCCGCAGTGGGTACCTGAGTGTACCGGCATATGCATTGCATTGCATTCATGCATTATTACTCACCTGTTCTACCTGTCATGGTTCTTTCTTTACTATTACTTCCTTGACTTGTTGGTTTTACTGTTAAAGGTTTGGTACTGCCAGTTATAGTTTACTTTGCATTATTTCGTGATTTCTTATCTTTAGCCATTAGTTATGTTTATTACTCACTGAGTCAGAGTACTCACTTTACTCCCTGCACCTTGTGTGCATATCTAGGGGCATCACAGGCTGAGAGAGGACCTATTTAGCTTAGCAGCAGTATTCGGGAGCATCAAGGTAGTTGCATGGCGTTCGCAGCCTTGATCCTTCCCTCTTATCCCTATCTTTCCTTATTTTGGTTTCCTTAGACAGACTTGTGGTAGGATGACACTCTGTATTAGAGGCTCATGTTCGTGACACTGGATCCTATTTGGATTTAGTTTCAGTACTTTGTTAGACTTCCGTATATTACTCAGTATTTCTAGACTTTTGATAAAATGGCTTAGTAATTAATATATGTGATTGAATTCATGAATCATCAAATGTTGGGGTTATTGTTGAAAGGTCAGGCTTGCCTAGCAGTGTGTTAGGCGTCATCACGATTGGTGGTTGGGACGTGACAAGTTGGTATCAGACCCTAGGTTACTTGGTCTCGCGAATCATGAGCCAGTTTAGTAGAGTCTCGCGGATCGGTACGGAGAAGTCTGTATTTATCCTTGAGAGGCTGTATAACCTTTATGAAAAACTTCATATTCTTGAAATTCTTGTCGTACGACTTTGTTGATCTGAGAACTAAACTTCTGTATTCTATTCTCTCACAGATGTCGAGGACCCGTGCTACCGGATGTGACGGACGACCACCAGTACCACCCACTAGATGTCATGGATGTGGTCGTGGTCGTGGTCGAGGCAGACTAGCGAGGGCAGCACATGTTGATCCACCAACTGCCCCAGTTCAGGGCCAGCCTCCAGCTGTAGATGCTCCAGCAGCACCGGTGCAGGCAGCAGCAGTGCCCATTGTGATTTCAGGTCTCCAGGAGGCCTTGGATTAGATATTATCAGTTTGCACTAGCCTGGCCCAGGCAGTCTAAACCACTACTACAGCAGCTACTTCACAAACTGGGGGAGGCAATCAGACCCCCGCTGTTCGCACACCTGAGCAGGTTGTTCAAGGATTTCAGACACCGAGAGTAGCCCCAGCTGCACCAGTTGCACCAGCTCCAGATTATGTGGTTCCAGCTACGCAAGACGAGGAGTAAAGTCGTCTTGAGAGGTTCGGTAGGCTCCAGCCTCCGACATTTAGTGGTGGTGAAGGCGAGGATGCCCAGGATTTTCTTAATAAGTGCCATCATATGCTCCGCACCGCAGGGATATTATAGTCGAGTGGAGTGACTTTTACTACCAGTTCTTAGGGCCTACATTTACCTGGTGGGAGGATTTTGAGAGGCGTAGGCCTGTTGATGCAGCGCCCCTTGCATGGCAACAGTTCTCCACTCTCTTTCTGGAGAAGTACATACCGCAGTCTCGAATGGAGGAGCTGCGTCGTCAGTTTGAGTGGTTGACTCAGGGGGACATGTCTGTGACCCAGTATGAGATGAGATTTTCATAGCTAGCTCGTCATGCTACTTGGATGATCCCGACAAATCGAGAGAGGATTAGGAGGTTCGTGGATGGCCTCAACTACTCACTCCGTATTTTGATGACCAGAGAGAGGGTTTTGGGTGCCTCGTTCGAGGAGGTAGTTGATATTGCTCGTGATATTGAGACATTTCGCCGCAGGGAGCATGAGGAGAGAGAGGCCAAGAGGCCTCGAGGTTCAGGCAGTTTCAGTGGTGCTCCATCTAGGGTCCAGTTCCAGCATGGTAAAGGTCATTCCTTCAGGCCTCCTCAGTCAGCTCGCCTAGAGTATGTTAGGGCTTCTTCAGGCCGTGGTCATCAGGGATTCCAGCAGGCCCAACTTTCACTTAGTGCCCTTCCAGCACAGAGCTCTTCTCATGCCTTTTCGGCCCAGCGTTCTTCTGCAGCGAGGGGTTCACTTCAGTCCCATTCTCCAGCACCAGGCAGTTGCTATGAGTGCGGTGAGTTTGGTCATATGAAGAGTGAGTGTCCTCGACATCGTGGTGGTCGGTTTCAGCAGAGGGATCAGCCCTCGTCTTCTGCTCCATCTACTTCAGCACCCTCCCAGTCATATAGGGTTGGGGGCCAGGAAGCCAGGGGCCGCCCCAGGGGTGGAGGTCGGTCTGGTAGTGGCCAGGCTCAATTCTATGCTCTCCTAGATAAAAGGGACGCCATTGCATCAGATGCTATTATCATAGGTATTATCTTAGTCTGACACAGGGATGCCTCTGTCTTGTTTGATCCCGGTTCTACCTATTCTTATGTGTCCTCATATTTTGCTCACCATCTAGGTTTGACCCGAAGGTGTCTTGATCTTCCTCTTCATGTATCTACCCCGATGGGCGATACTATTATTGTTGACCATGTATATCGATCGTGTTTAGTGACTATTGGGGGTCTGGAGACGCGAGTTGATCTATTTCTATTGAGCATGGTGGATTTTGATATTATTCTGGGCATGGACTGGTTATCTCCATGTCATGCTATTCTGGATTATCATGCTAAGACAGTCACTCTTGCTATAACAGGTGTTCCGAAGATCGAGTGGTGTGGTATGTCTGGCTATGTGCCTAGTAGGGTGATTTCTTTCCTGAAGGCCTAACGTATGGTTGGGAAAGGATGTCTATCATATTTGGCTTTTGTGAGGGATCTTGGAGAAGAGACTCCTAGCATTGATTTGGTCCCAATTGTAAGGGAGTTTCCTGATGTGTTTCCTGCAGACCTGCCGGGCATGCCACCGGACAGGCACATTGATTTTGGTATTGACCTGGTGCCGGGCACTTAGCCCATTTCCATTCCTCCATATCGGATAACACCAGCAAAGTTGAAAGACTTGAAAGATCAGCTTCAACAACCCCTAGATAAGGGATTCATTCAGCCTAGTGTGTCACCGGCGGGTGCACTGGTCCTATTTGTGAAAAAAAGGATGGCACAATGAGAATGTGCAGTGACTACAGGCAATTGAACAAACTGACGGAGAAGAACAAGTATCCCCTGCCTCGTATTGATGATTTGTTTGACCAGCTTCAGGGGGTAAGTGTATTCTCCAAGATTGATCTCCATTTAGGCTATTACCAACTAAAGATCAGGGATTTAGACATTATGAAGACTGTTTTCAAGACGAGATATGGGCACTATGAGTTTCTGGTCATGTCCTTCGGGCTGACTAATGCCCCAGCCGCGTTCATGAACTTGATGAACAGTGTATTTCGGCGGTATCTGGATTCATTTGTAATTGTTTTTATTGATGACATCTTGGTGTACTCGCGTAGCCAGGAGGAGCACGCACAACACTTGAGAGTGGTATTACAGAGATTGAGGGAGGAGAAGCTTTATGAAAAGTTCTCCAAGTGTGAGTTTTGGCTTTGGTCGATGGCGTTCCTGGGGCACGTGGTGTCCAGCGATGGTATTCAGGTAGATCCTAAGAAGATAGAGGCGGTTCAGAGTTGGCCTAGACCATCCTCAGCCACAAAGATTTGGAGTTTCCTCGGTTTAGCGGGTTATTATCGCCGGTTCGTCCAGCGTTTTTCATCTATTGCTTCGCCTTTGACCAAGTTGACGCAGAAGAGTGTACTATTTGTATGGTTGGTCGAGTTTGAGGAGAGCTTTCAAAAGCTCAAGACAGCTTTGACCACAACTCCAGTATTGGTATTGCCATCAGCTTCAGGTTCTTACACGGTATATTATGATGCTTCGAGAGTTGGGATCGGATGTGTGTTGATGTAGAAGGGTAGAGTTATTGCATATGCTTCTCGTCAGTTGAAGCCCCATGAGAAGAACTACCCTATACATGATTTGGAATTGGCTGCTATAGTTCATGCTTTGAAGATTTGGAGACACTACTTATATGGAGTATCTTGTGAGGTATTCACTGATCACCGCAGTCTTCAGCATCTGTTCAAGCAGAAGGATCTTAATTTGAGGCAGCGGAGATGGCTTGAGTTACTCAAGGACTATGATATTACCATTCTGTATCATCCGGGGAAGGCAATGTGGTGGCCGATGCTTTGAGCCGGAAGGCGGTTAGTATGGGTAGTTTGGCATACATTCCAGTTGGGTAGAGGCCCTTTGCGGTTGATGTCCAGGCTTTGGCCAATCGGATGGTGAGGTTAGATATTTTGGAGCCTAGTCAGGTGTTGGCTTGTGTGGTTTCTTGGTCTTCCTTTTATGACCGCATTAGAGAGCGCCAGTATGATGACCCTCATTTTCTTGTCCTTAAGGACGGGGTCCAGCATGGTAATGCCAGAGATGTGACTATTGATGATGATGGCATGTTGAGGATGCAGGGCCGGATTTGCGTGCCCAATGTGGATGGGCTTCGGGAGTTGATATTAGAGGAGGCCCACAGCTCACGGTATTTTATTCATCCAGGTGTCGCGAAGATGTATCAGGATTTAATACATCACTACTAGTGGAGGAGAATGAAGAAAGATATTGTGGGTTGTGTGGCTCGGTGTCTCAACTGTCAGCAGGTCAAATATGAGCATCAGAGCCCAGGTGGTGTACTTCAGCGGATGGATATTCCAGAGTGAAAGTGTGAGAGGATTACTATGGATTTTGTAAGTGGTCTCCCTCGTGCCTCGAGGAAGTTTGATTCGATTTGGGTGATTGTGGATCGGCTGACCAAGTCTGCACACTTCATTCTGGTGTGTACTACCTATTCTTCAGAGCGGCTGGCCCGGATTTTCATCCGGGATATTATTCGGTTGCATGGGGTCCCAGTTTCTATTATCTTTGACAGGGGTACTCAGTTCACTTCCCAGTTTTGGAGGACTTTTCAGCGAGAGTTGGGTACACAGGTGGAGTTGAGTACAGCATTTCATCCTCAGACGGATGGGCAGTCTGAGCGTACTATCCAGATATTGGAGGACATGTTGCGTGCTTGTGTTATTGATTTTGGAGGTTCTTGGGCTGAGTTCTTACCACTTGCAGAGTTTGCTTACAACAACAGCTATCAATACAGTATTCAGATGGCGCCGTATGAGGCCTTATATGGGAGACAGTGTAGATCCCCGGTTGGTTGGTTTGAGCCCGGCGAGGCTAGACTATTAGGGACAGAGTTGGTCCAGGATGCCTTGGAGAAGGTGAAAGTGATCCAGGGGAGACTTCGTATAGCTCAGTCGCGTCAGAAGAGTTATGCAGACCGGAAGGTCCGAGATGTGTCATATATGGTAGGCGAGAAGGTTTCGCCCATGAAGGGCGTTATGAGGTTTGGAAAGAAAGGGAAGTTGAGTTCGCGGTTCATTGGACCTTTTGAGATATTTAGGAGGATGGGATAGGTGGCCTATATGCTTGCTTTGCCACCCAGCTTGTCGGGCATTCATCTGGTATTCCATGTTTGCATGCTTCAGAAGTATGTTGGGAACCCGTCTAATGTGTTAGACTTCAGCACGGTTCAGTTGGATGATGATTTGACTTATGATGTGGAGCCAGTTGCTATTTTGGGTCGTCAGGTTCGGAAGTTAAGATCAAAGGATATAGCTTCGGTGAAGGTGCAGTGGAGAGGTCGGCCCTGTGGAGGAGGCTACCTGGGAGACCGAGTAGGAGATGCGGAGCAGATATCCTCACCTATTTAAGACTTTAGGTATGTTTCTTGATTCGCTCGAGGATGAGCGTTTGTTTAAGTTGGGGAGGATGTGACGACCCGAACCATCATCTCTTGTGTTACCGCCTCGTTTTCCCGTTTATTGCTTCTTCATGTTTCATTATCGGCATTTGGTGAGTTAGAGTTGAATTGGTTTGGTTTTGGTAGAAAATGAGACAATTAGTCTCTTTAAGGAACGCTAGTATTGGAAAAGCCAACCAAATGTTGACTATTGAGTTAAAGGGCTCGGATGTGATTTTCGGTGTTTCGGTTAGCTTCGGGGGATGATTTGTGACTTAGGAGTGCGATCGGAATTGATTTTGGAGGTACGGTGTAGAATTAGGCTTGAATTGGCGAAGTTAGTATTTTGGCAAATTCCGGTTGGTAGGTGAGATTTGATTCGGGGGTCAGAATGAGATTCTGAGAGTTGCAGTAGCTTCGTTAGGTGATTTTGGATTTGTGTGCAAAATTTCAGATCATACGGAGGTATTTTGGTCAGATTTTTTATCAAATGCGTATTTTGAAAGTTTTGAAGAAACTTAGGCTTGAATCCGATGTGAATTTATGGTTTTAGCGTTGCTTGATGTGTTTTGATGATTGGAGCAAGTTTGAATAATGTTTTAGGATGGGTTGGTGCTTTTGGTTGAGGTTCCGGGGGCCTCAGGGTGGTTTCGGAGGGTCGATCAGACCATTTTTGGACTTAAGATTGCAGGTTTCAGCTGTTGATGTTGCAGGAAAATATTGTTCATCGCGTTCGGGTGGGTGGGTCGCGAACGCGTATAGGAAATTTGAAGGAAAGGAATTTTGGCCTACGCGTTCGCGTCAGGGGGCCTCGCGATCGCGTAGGGGAAGCTGCTCAGCCATCGCGTTCGCGTGAGAGAGATCCGCGTTCACGTAGATGAAGGATCCAGGCCTTCGTGTTCGCGTGATGCAACCGCGTTCGCGAAGGGCAATTTTGGCAGATTTATAATTTGGTCATTGCGAACGCGGGAGGACCCTCTAGTTCGCATAGAGTAAAACACCTGGGCAGAAGGGTTTTTATTGAATATTTCATCCGCGAGTCTAACCATTTTTCCTCCATTGTTAAACACCTTGAGAGCTTTTTGGGAGAAATTGAATAGGATTTCGATGGGAATTGGTTGGAGGGGAGTCTCGTGACCTAGAAACATCATTTTATTGAAGGATTAACCTTTAAATTCAAGGAAATTTGAGTAAAAATTGGAAGAACTAGGGCTTGACTTTTGAAATGAAAATTTGGGATTTGAGGGGGCATTTGAACTCCGATTTTTGTAAATTTGATATGTATGGACTCGTGGCGAGACGAGGAATCAAGTGATGTGAATTTTGTAATTTTTCAAGAAGTGGGCCCGGGGCTCGGATTTTGCCAACTTCGTGATTTTTGATATTTTTCAAGTCTTTTCGATTGGGTTGTGTTTCGTTAGCCTATTGTAATGTATTCCTTGTAGTTTTGATCAGATTCGACGCGCGAGGAGGTCGATTCGAGAGGAAAAGGCATTGCGAGCTAGACTTTGGGCCGGCTTGAGGTGAGTAATAGATGTAAATGATGACCTGAGGGCTTGAAACCCCGGAATATCGCATCGTAACGCTATATTGAGGCGAGACACGCGCTCCATGACGAGTGCGGGGTCGTTTGTGATTGGGGATTGTGACTTAGTCCGTCCCGAGTGGTATACATACTATGTTTTCGACTATGACTTGTTTGATAATCATCCTACTTGGATTTCATTGATACATTTGGGCCTTGTGCCGATTATTTGAATCCTTTAGGGATTGATATCACTTATTTTGCATACTTTGCATATTGTTTAACCTCATTCCAAGGTTTAAGTACTATTTTGCAAACTCAGCCCCTTTTCCCAAATTTGAAAACTCCAATGATATTTCTAAATGATATTTTGGGCTGTAAATTACTGTTTTAAAAATGCCCGAGGGGCTTATAGTGATTTCTGGATAAATGGTTGGCTCGGGTTGCACGCCGCAGCAGTGTTACAATGATATTGAGGCCAAGGGCCTGGTTGGTGCCAAGAGATGGCTTGATTATTTGCGCATGGGCTGTAGGACCCCCTCCGGAGTCTGTACACACCATCAGTGAGCGCCGTCGACAATAAATATACGGTTGGCTCGGGGTGCACACCGCAGTGGGTACCTGAGTGTACTAGCATTTGCATTGCATTGCATTCATGCATTATTACTCACCGGTTCTACCTGTCATGGTTCTTTCTGTACTATTACTTCATTGACTTGTTTGATTTACTTTTAAAGGTTTCGTACTGCCAGTTATAGTTTACTTTGCATTATTTCATGATTTCTTATCTTCAGCCATTAGTTATGTTTATTACTCACTGAGTCAGAGTACTCACTTTACTCCCTGCACCTTGTGTGCAGATCTAGGTGCATCACTGGCTGAGAGAGGACTTGTTTAGCTGAGCAACAGTATTCGGGAGCATCAAGGTAGCTGCATGGCGTTCGCAGCCTTGATCCTTCCCTCACATCCCTATCTTTCGTTATTCTGTTTTTCTTAGACAGACTTGTGGTAGGATGACACTCTATATTAGAGGCTCATGTTCGTGACACCGGATCCTGTTTAGCTTTATGTTTCAGTACTTTGTTAGACTGCTGTATATTACTCAGTATTTCTAGAATTTTGATAAAATGGCTTAGTAATTAATATCTGTGTTTGAATTCATGAATCATCAAATGTTAGGGTTATTGTTGAAAGGTCGGGCTTGCCTAGTAGTGTGTTGGGCTCCATCACGACCGGAGGTTGGGTCGTGACATGATTTCTCTCTTCAAAATCACCTAAAGCTCCCAAATCCGTGTTTAATAATGGTGAAAACCTTCAAAAATTGCAAAGGAAGACTTATATACATTCTACCCAGGGACACCCGCATCTACAATCCAAAACACGCTTCTGCGGTACCGCATTTGCGGTTAAATGCTCCGCTTTTACGAAAATCACTTATCCAGCCTAAACCGCATTTGCGAATACATTTCCGCATCTGCGACATCACAGATGCAGTCTCCTTACCTCTTTTGCGGTCTCAGCTCACCTGACCAATTTTTGCGTCTGTGGCCAACTCTCCGCTTATGCGGCGCCACACCTGCGGTCCCCCATCCGCAGGTGCAAAAATACCAGAAGCAGCAATTTTAGTTGCTACAACAAAATTCCAACTTCCCCGTTAACCATCCAAAATCAACCCGAGGCCCCGGGGACCTCAACCAAAAGCACAAACATAACCCAATACCTTATTCAAACTTGCTTCAATCATCAAAACACCTCAAACAACATCAAATCACCCAAAACACATCGAATTTAAGCCGTACTTTCTAAAATCTTCCAAATTCCGATTTCGATCGAAAACCCAATCAAACCACGTCCGAATGACCTAAAAATTTGTACGCACATCCCAATTGACCCAACGAAGCTACTGCAAGTCTCGAAAATCCATTCCGACCCCTATACCAAAATCTCGTCTATCAACCGGAAATTGCCAAAATACCAACTTCGTCAATTCAAGCCTAAAACAAACTCCAAACCTCCAAAACCCATTTCGATCACACTCCTAGGTCATAAATCACCTCCCGAAGTTAACCGAACCATCAAAACTTGCATCTGAGCCTTATAACACATAATCAATATCCGGTTGATATTTCCAACTTAAACTTCCTTACAAGAGACTGTGTCTCAAACCTTACCAAAATTATTTTGGACTCGATCCGACCAACCCGATACCATAAAACACGGATAACGAAGCATAAAGAAGCAGGAATGGGGGAAACATAATGATAACTCATGAGACGAGTGATCGGGTCATCACACGTGGTCATATGCATCCAGTCTAATCACATTATACGGGAGCCAATAAATAAGTATACGTGCATGAAACGAGTGAATAACAAATCTCATGATCCTAGACTTGCATAAACGAAATGCTAATGTGTAGGTATGTGCAAGTGTACTATCAAAGCACAAACCGACAATTTTCATCAAAGAATAACATTAATATGTTCATTCATGGATTAAACCCCTATGTGGCCTCAAATATGGCCCAAATAGTTCATAACATTGTCACAAATGTGCGAAGCATCATAGCTTAAGGTTTAACAGTCAAATTCTAGGCTTATGAGAGCCCGAGCACAATCCGAACATGAATAAATAATCCCGATTCCTACACATGGGTTCATCCCCACGCATGTGCGCACCCAATAGAACATAGCTATCATAACCATTCAGGAAACTAGTACCTCAATTGAGTTTAAATAATATACTTACCTCAAAAAAATGAAATCACTCGACTAACAAGCCCTTCCATGCGTATCGACCTCTGGAAGACTTGAATCTAGCCAAAAATAATATAATACTATCAATAAAAGCTCTAGAAATTAACTCCAACTGATAAAGCTAAGATCTTTAACGAAAGTCAAAAATTCAACCCTAGACCCACGCCTCGAAATCCAACAAAAGTTACAAAATCTGAATATCCATACAATAACGAGTCCAACCATACCAAAATTATTCAAATTGCTTTTCAAATCCCAAAATTCGATCTATGAAGTTTCACAATTTCCCCCCAAAATTTATAACTCAAATCACTAATTAAATGAAAAAAATAATGATAGATTCATGTATAAAATCTAAATCCGAGTTAGAATCACTTACCTCGATGATTTCCTTGAAAATCCCTCAAAAAATTGCCACAAACCAAGCTCTCTAGGTCTAAAAGATAAAAATGAATTCAAACCCTCGAACATGGCTTAACTGCCCAGCGATTCCGCTTCCTCAACTAGGAGGTCTGCTTCTGCGGAACCGCTCCAGCAGAAAATGGAGTGTACCTGCGCGTTCCACTCAAGACGAGCCCCTCCGCTTCTATGTAAAGATGCCCACATTTGCGCATGCACGCCTGCGGAGGTAATGTCGCACCTGCGACCATGCCCGCTCATGTGCTTCCTTTCAGTCACTTTCGCGGAGACTTTCACACTTTTGCGGTCCCATCGTCCACCCACTCACTTCAGCATCTGTGCTCCTAAGGCTGCACCTCCAGCAACTCTGTCGCAGGTGCTATCACACCAGAAATTCAACAATCTCAACAATGCTCCAAGTTTAAATTCCAATATCTTTTTAATTTGAATCACACCCGAGGCCCCCGGACTCCATCCAAACATACCAACAAGTCCTAAAATCTGGTATAAACTTATTCAAAATCTCAAATCATTTAAAACAATATCAAAAATACGAATCGTGCCCCAATTCAAACCTATTGAAACTAACGAATTTCCAACTTCTACAATCGATGCGGAAGCCTACCAAACCAAATCCGATTGACCTCAAGTTTTGCACACAAGTCTCAAATGACACAATGGACCTATTCTAACTTTTGGAACCAAGATCTGAGCCCGGTAATCACAAAGTCAACGCTCAGTCAAACCTTACAACTCTCCAAACTCTAATTTTTTCAACTTTTGCCAAATCAAGCCAAAATCACCTACGGACCTCTAAATCTATATCCGGACACACTCCTAAGTCCAACAATAACATACGGAGCTATCAAAACCATCAAAACTCCATTTTAGAGTCATTTACACATAAATTAATATCCGGTCAACTCTTTAACTTAGGCTTCCAATCTTGGGACTAAGTGTCCCAATTCATTCTGAAATATTTTTGGAACCCAACCAACTTCTCGACAAGTCACATAACAATAATGAGCATAGAATAAGCAATAAATAGGGGAACGAGTCTACAATACTCAAAACGACCGTTCAGGTTGTTACAAATAGGCATTAGTAGAAGAGGCTCCAACATTATTTGCCTTTCTTTTGATAGAGTTTTTGATAAAGCCTGACAAAGTGCTCAGGTGCACAACATTCATTTTTCCAGTGACCTTTCATGCCACAGCAGTGGCAGTTACCATTTTTGCCTCTTGAAGGATTATTTTGCGAACCCATATTGTTCTCTCGTTTGCGATGACCACCACAACGACGATTATTATATCGTCTTTTGCCATTGCCATTCCCACGTACATTCATATGGCCATGATAATTATTCTATTTTTTTCTAGACTTATCACGTCTCGCCGCCATATTCCTTCAGGAATATAAGCTGACCCTGTGGAGCGGACTTCATGATTTCTCATCAAAAAAGGTATTATGTTGCTCAGCCATATGAAGGCATGAGATCAATTCAGAATACTTTTTAAAACCCCTTTCATGGTATTACTGATGTTAAAGCATATTTGAGATATAAAAAGTCGTATGAGTCTTTTCCAACAAATCATCATCATTCATAACATCCCCACATAATTTTAATTAGGAAGTTATTCAAAATACAACAGAGTTATATTCACTTATGAATTTAAAATCTCGCAACCGTAACTTCATCCACTCATATCGAGCCCTTGGCAATACCGTAGCCTTAAAGTGATCATACCTTTCCTTCATACCAGTCCACAATTCAAGTGGATCTTTCATTATCAAATATTCAACCTTTAAACCTTTATCCAATGATGACGAAGGAAAATCATGGCCTTCGCTTTGTCCTGACATGATACCTCATTACCCTGAGTAATGGTGTTACCAATGCCTTTAGCGGCTAAGTAAATATCAGCATCGAGAACCACGATAGGTAATTCTTTTCAGAAATGTCAAGTGCCACAAACTAAAGCTTTGACAAATTCAACATAGTGAAAACTATCAAAGAAGATAATTAAATTATAAATCATTAGGATAATATCATAAAGAAATAATTTGTCTTTATTATAAAAGTGTGACCTATATAAACTATATGATTAACAATTGCAAAAAGAAAAAGTACTTGTTTTTAACAAATAGTTTCTACACAAATAATATCTTAATAAGCTAGTTAGGCTAATAAGAACTTCACATTATATATGATAAGTTTTTAGTATAAAGCATGTTGTATCTATTTTATTAAGTAAATGATTTTCAGATCATTCGAGAAACAAAAATGGTAAAGATACAAAAGTTTAAGATGCAAAAGTAGGACCAACTAGTATAACCCATCATCGTTTCAATATATAGATATTTGAGTGTAAAAGAAAGTCATGAAAACTAAATAAAATACAAACATGATTAGTTAAAAGTATATACATTGCGGACGGAATAGTGTGAACTTAACTTGGAGAAGATAAGAGATTAATGTGACGACCTGAACCGTTGTCTCATGTGTTTCTGCTCCGTTTTTCCCGTTTTATGCTTCTTCATGTTTCATTATCAGTAATTGGTGAGTTAGAGTTGATTTGGATTTGTTTTGGTAGAAATAAGACACTTAATCTCTTTAAGGAAGGCTTAAGTTGGAAAAGTCAACCGAATGTTGACTATTGAGTTAGAGGGCTTGGATATGATTTCTAGTGATTTGGTAGCTTCGGGGGATGATTTGTGACTTAGGAGTGTGATCGAAATTGATTTTGGAGGTCCGATGTAGAATTAGGCTTGAATTGGCGAAGTTAGTATTTTGGCGGATTCCGATTGATAGGTGAGATTTTTATTCGAGGGTTGGAATGGAATTCCGAGAGTTGTTGTAGCTTCGGTGTGTGATTTGTGATGTATGTACAACATTTTAGGTCATTCGGACGTCGTTTGGTTGGGCTTTTGATCAAATGCGTGTTTCGGAAGTTTTTAAAGAACTTAGGCTTGAATCCGATGAGAATTGATGATTTTAGTGTTGTTGGATGTGTTTTGATGATTGGAACAAGTTTGAATGAGGTTTTAGGATGCGTTGGTGCTTTTGGTTGAGGTCCCCAGGGGCCTCGGGGTGATTTTGGGTGGTCAATCGGACCATTTTTGGACTCAAAATGTTGCATGTTTTCAGTTGTTGGTGTTGCAGAGATTTACCCGTCGCGTTCACGTAGGTGATGTCGCGAACGTGTAGAGGATATTTGAGAGGCTTTAAATTTGGTCTTCAGGTTTGTGTAGCAGGTTTGCATTCGTGTAGTTCTGGAGGGTAAGGCATCGCGTTCGTGATGCATGTAACGCGTTCGCATAGAAGGAAAATAAGGCCCTGAGTAATTGTTCATCGCGACCACGGCAATAGGGACGTGTTCGCGTAGTTGGAGATCATGAAGCATCGCGTTCGCGGGCTGGGAGCCGCATTCACGTAGAGTTACTTCCTGGTCAATGATTTCTGTTCATCGCGAACGCGGGGGGTGTTGACCGCGTTCGCATAGAGTAAATGGCACTTGGACAGAAGGGTTTTATATCATTTCATCCGCGAAGCTTGGTCCATTTTCCTCCATTGTTGAGAACCTTGTGAGCTTTTTGGTAGAAATTGAAGAGGGTTTCGACGGGAATCAATTGGAGGTAAGATTTTTGAACTTAAAACACGATTATATTGTGAAATTGGTCTAGAAATTCATGGAAATTAAGCCAAAAATTGATGAACTAGGGCTTGAGTTTTTTATATTTCAAATTGGAATTTGATAGGTCATTTGAGCTCGGATTTGGGAGTTCTTGGTATGTATGAACTCGTGGCGAGACGAGGAATTTGGTAATGTGAATTTTGTAATTTTTTGAGAAGTGGGCCCGGGGCTCGGGTTTTGCTAATTTCGAGATTCTTGATATTTTTTGATTGTTTTCGATTGGGTATTGTTCCCGTAGCATATTGTGATGTATTCGCTCTGAATTTGGTTAGATTCGACGCGTGTGGACGCTGATTTGAGGGGCAAAGGCGTTGATATATAGAGCTTTCACCGGTTCGAGGTGAGTAATACTTGTAAATGATATCCTGAGGGTTTGAAACCCCGGATTGCACATCGCAGTGCTATATTGAGGTGAATTGCACGTCGGATAGTGGGGGTGGGATAGAGCACCGCTGGGGATTGTGACTTGGTCCGTCCCGATTGATTAACTTACCACGTATTTGACTGGAATTTACTTGTTATCACTGTTGTTTGGGCTGATTGCCGTATTTGGGCTTCGTGCCAACTATTTGAACCCTTCGGGGATTATTTTCATTGTTTTCCTCACTGTTTTGACTTATTACTTGAACTCAGTCATATTGTTTCTCCACTATTTTACAACTCAGCCGCTTTTACTCAAAATGAGTCTTAAATGATATTTTAAATGATAATTTAGGCTGAGGACTAGTATTTTACTAATGCCCGAGGGGCTTGTGATGATATTCTGATTGAGTGTGGCCGATGGCCAAATGTGAGGATACACTGAAGGACGTGAGGTCGAGGGCCTGGATGTGAGGAATATATATGGATCGGACTGCATGCCGCAGTAGTATATTATATGGATCGAACTGCATGCTGCAGTAGTATATTATATGGATCGGACTGCACGTCGCAGTAGTATATTATATGGATCGGAATGCACGTCGCAGTAGTATATTATATGGATTGGACTGCACACCGCATTATGTATATATTGGATCAGACTGCACGCCCCACTGATATAGCGCTTGGGCTGTAGGAGCCCCTCCGGAGTCTGTACCACCACAGTGAGCGCGGGTACCCATATGGATCGGGCTGCACGCCGCAGTGAGCTATGGATCGGGCTGCACGCCGCAGCGATATATGGATCGGACTGCACGCCACAATAGTTATTATGTGATACTGTTTTTGGGAGTGATCTGAGAGAGAGCCCGAGAGGCCGAAAGTGTTGTTGAGAGTGATCCCGAGGGGCTAGTTTAGTTTGAGATATTGCCCGAGAGGCGAGCTTTTATGTGCTCATTTTGCATACTTTATTGCCTTTTTACCTGTTATACTGTGGTATTGTGCCCGAGGGGTAGATTTTCTGTGCTAATCAGCACTAACTATTTTGAAACCATTTTGGTAATCATTGAAAAGACTATTTTCAAAAAAGATTTGAACTAAGCCAAAGCATTTCTAAAGATTTCACTAATTCCACTATTTTTCTCAAAATTTGTACCCGGTTTCTGTATAGCATGTTGGTTGCTTTACGTGATTTCTTGTTGCTCAGTTATTATTTACTTTTATTACTCACTGAGTTGGAGTACTCACTTTACTCCCTTCACCTCGCGTGCAGTTGCAGGTATGCACCCGGTAGCGGGTATTGGCTGTATGGCGGCGGAGTTTTAGAGGTTCTAGCAAGGTGACTGCCAGCGTTCGCAGCACCCCTATCTTTTCATGTTATTCATAAATCTTGTTTAGTGTATTTCTAGACTGTATAGTGGAAACTTCATTCTTATAGACGGTCGTGACTTGTGACACCCCGATCGGGCTGTGTTGGGTTGTAAATATCGTTAATTAATGTCATTAATTTGTATTTTGCTATTCATTTATGTGTAATTATTTGGAAAGAGTCTAATTGGGTTAGTTGGTTGGCCTTGTCTTCACGAGAGGCGCCATCATGACCGGGTTTGGAAATTGGGTCGTGACAAGTTGGTGTTAGAGCCTAGGTTACTAGGTCTCACGAGTCATGAGTAGGTTTAGTAGAGTCTCGCGGATCGGTACGGAGACGTCTGTATTTATCCTCGTGAGGCTGCAGAACCTTTAGGAAAACTTCACATTCTTGGAATTCTTATCGTGGTACTTGATTCAGCTTGTGATATAACTCTTGAAATTCCTTCCACATGTCTGTATGCGCACGTGAGTGCTCAGTACTATATGTGCCTCGATGGCTTGTGATACCCCGCTCAAGGGGCGCGATGTGATCTTCGTGAGAATGTTGGGCCAGTCTGGAGGACTTGAGGCCGGATCTTTGCCTATGGCTTGAGCACCGAAGTACTGATTATGTGAGCAAGGGTTTTGAACTTATATGTTCGGTATTGTCCCTATTAGCCGGAATGGCGGTTAGGTATCTATGTGATGAGTATATTAGTACCGCGAGAGGTATCTATGTGATCTTGGTAGTAACGAAGAGGTATGTTGGATAATAGATGAACGGTTAAGTGTTCGATTCTTATTGTGATTCGATGTGTAGCCCGAATTATGGGCGCATGAAGAATATTTTCGCCTCTCCTAGTTAGGGAGTGAAGTGCATTATGTGTGGCGGTATGAGTTTAGACTCAGGAAGACTAAATTGACTGTGTAACATATATGATAGTGGAAGGTGTGCTGAAATACTAAATTGAGGCGAAACAGGTAGGTTATCTCCTGCGGAGTGTTCTTTAGTGGTATGATCCTTATGTGAATGTTAGAAGATCTCATGTATAATGGAAGGGTACGTGTTGAAATTTGAAAATTTGGGTCGCTTAAGAGAGTGGACTCAACTGATGTGGGGATGAATGCGAGATTTGCAGAGGATTTCAATACTAGATGATCTGTGTTTTCACAAGCTTGTAGATGATTTGAGTTTAATCTCACTATGATATTGTGGCATAATTAGAGTAAAGGTATTATAGGTTATTGAGTGTGTCCTGATATATGGCTTCGAGCCAAGTTGGGGAGGTTGCTGTCGATTAGCTAATTGCACGGTCATGTGCTATGTTGGTTCCAGTTCGAGGCATGCTGGCGAATCAGTTCTGGTCGCGGAAATTGAGCCGAGGATGGCATGATTAAAGCAAAATTTTGACAAAGGTTACATTATGTTCCATAGGGTATGAGAATCACGGAATGTCTAGAGTTATTGTTGGTAGAGAATGCTCGGTGCATAGAGTAGAAAGTTGCTTGGTTATATTGGAGTGAGGATATCATTTTTTTTGCGGTATCGGAGTGCCAATGAGGCATGAGTGGTTATGTTCGTTAAGTTAGGTAATTTGCAGTTGAATAAGAGTGGATGACTCTTGAGAATGGTTTTAATGTGTTCAAGACTCTACATGTAACACTTAGGTGTCTAAAGGTTGTGTATGTGGCTAGAGACTGTGTTTTCATTGGAAAGGGTCAAGACTTGTGGTATTGTTATGTTGATTATGGGATCCTATGCATCGATATCTGGAAAGTAATGGTAACGAATTCAGATTCGTAAGAAGTTCTTCAAAGTAAAGTATTTTGGAATGTGGTATTTTTGAGAACATTTAAGAGAGTATTCAGTGGCTTATGGGTCTTAAACAGTATGGTCTTGTACTTGGGTCTCGTGCAGTAAGCCTGGGTTGAGGCATTGTGGTGCTGCAGCAAGAGGGAATATCAAGTTGATGATGAATCATAATGGGAATTAGATGGATAGAATAGCTTAATAGTGGACCGAATCGGTATGGTAAGGATATGATTAATTCTTCGTATGTGTTCGAGGTAATGAGCCCTTACAGGTATTGTGCAGCAAAGCTCTTGAGTTCTGACAGCTTGCTTAGCTTGGTTCGGAAAGAAGGATTCAGCCCTAGCAGTTTAGCTTGTGCGAATGGAATTGGCAGAGATGTTCTTACTAGGTTTTACCGTGGGTTGGAGATGAATATATTTTCTATATGTGAAGCATGGAATGTGTAATGATCCTTCTTTTAGATGGGATTGACGGAAGGTCTTGCTAGATCGACTGCTGATATCTGAGTTTGTTTGAAGGCATATGGGAATTCTTGAATATCTTTCGTGGAATGATTGGGTACTCGAGGTGTAATATGTATTCATACTGCGAAATTTGGGATTCAGGTACGGTGATTCGTGTGCTATATGGAGTTGGAGACTGGGAGTTCTCAGGTACAGACTATGTAGTGGTTGTGGGTCGTGTGTATTGGCACCGTTAGCGGCTATTAGGATTTGGAGGCCCAAGTGGATCTTTCTTTTCTTGGTATAGGAGATTTTGGATATGATATTGGGGTGTAGACTGGATGTCTCAGTGTTGGGTTATTCTAGACTATTGTGCTATAGGCTATGTCGAAAAATGCCACAGGTTGCGTGGCGAGGTGCATCGGATTATGTTCTAGCAGAGTGGTTTGTATTCCAAACACCAGTGGATGGCTGGGAAGGATTACTTTTCTTAATTGGGCCTTCGTGGCGGATGTCAGTGCAGAGGTTTCTACCATTGGTTCAGTTCCTGTGTGGAGGGACTTTTCGGATGTGTTTCTTGTGGACGGGCATGTCGCCGGACGAGGTTGTGGAATTCGATATTGATTTGGTGCCGAGCACCATATCGTACGGCTACGACATGAGTTATATTAGTGGAAGGAGAAGCTTCAGGCTTTCTTGGTAGTGAGTTTGTTGGTAGGCTGATATGGATACGTGTCTAGCTTGAGTTGGCTTGGTTGGCCCCGATATATGTTGTTGAGGGATAGGTTGATTCGGTCGTTATGGAACTTGTTAGCGATCTGACGAGAGCTATAAGTTGCTTTTCAACGTTGTAAGACGTTATGATTTGTTGTTTATGGGCGTGGTTCTATTGAGGATTCATAGAGGAAGTCGAGCGGGAAGAGTAATTGTGTATTGCTCAGTTAATGGAGTATTGGTTATGATCTGTCGGGTTGCGTGTCATATGTTATTTGTTTCACCGTGGATGTAATGAATTGCTTTAGTTTCAAACATCAAATTATGCGTGGCGATCGATTTTGAGCATGGCGACTTGAGGTGTTTCATGTGTAACAGTGTTTGGATATGATCGCGCATTGTGGCGAGGCCACGCGGGGGTATGACCTTTCGGGGTAGCTTCAGGTATTCTATTTCTATGATGGGAGACGTGGTCTCAGCCTTGTGTTTTGATGGTACTGATGAGCTTGAGGTACATCTCTTTTGTTTGAGTTAATTGTCATGATTTGAGTATGTTCAGACCGTTTCTTATTGGTGCGTGTATTCTGCAAGTTGTGGCTTAGGCCTGTATTGAGGTTTCATATCACCAGAGTGGTGCGTCGGATTCGAGGTGATCGTTGGAGTCATTAATGAATACAAACAGATTTGATTTCAGCTTGTTGGGAGGATAAAATCGGAGTTCGGCTCGGGATCTGTTGTGGTATTAGTCAAAAAGGAAGTGGCTTCATGAATGGTTGATCTGAGAAATGGTTACGGTTTATCGCGTGTTTCATTTATCGCTGGCAGTATATAAAAGTGTTGGAATAAGACTTTAGCTAATAAGAGGTTCTATCGGTATTTGGTTATTGTGGGCAACTGCTGTGAATAGAGGCTATCATTTTGAGTGTTTGTATTATGTGGTATATCATATGATTTCACCTGAGGTTGCAGGTATGGGTTATTACAGCTGGTTCGTGACTAATCAAAGTATATGTGTGAGGTTTTGATCGTATTGATTGTTTCAGAAGTGAAAAGGTAGTTCTATGATTTATGGGCTAGACTGGATTGGGTAATTTCAGCTATGTGGTGTTATCGGGCCTATATGAGATAGGGTGACGTGGGATCACTCCGGTTATATGCTTGGTGAGGTCATTTAGCTATTAGTTGGCTTCTAGGACAACTCTGGGTACGCTCGAGGACGAGCGTTTGTTTAAGTTGGGGAGGATGTGACGACCCGAACCGTTGTCTCATGTGTTACTGCTCTGTTTTCCCCATTTTATGCTTCTTCACGTTTCATTATCAGTAATTGGTGAGTTAGAGTTGATTTGTATTTCTTTTGGTAGAAATGAGACACTTAGTCTCTTTAAGAAAGGCTTAAGTTGGAAAAGTCAACCGAATGTTGCCTATTGAGTTAGAGGGCTTGGATGTGATTTCTGGTGATTCGGTTAGCTTCGAGGGATGATTTGTGACTTAGGAGTGTGATCGGAATTGATTTTGGAGGTTAGGTGTAGAATTAGGCTTGAATTGGCGAAGTTAGTATTTTGGCGGATTCCGGTTGATAGGTGAGATTTTTATCCGAGGATCGGAATGGAATTCCGAGAGTTGTTGTAGCTTCGATATGTGATTTGTGATGTGTGTGCAAAATTTCAAGTCATTCGAACGTCGTTTGGTTGGGTTTTTGATCAAATGCGTGTTTCGGAAGTTTTTAAATAACTTAGGCTTGAATCCAATGCGAATTGATGATTTTAGTGTTGTTGGCTGTGTTTTGATGATTGGAACAAGTTTGAATAAGGTTTTAGGATGCGTTGGTGCTTTTGGTTGAGGTCCCCGGGGGCCTCGGGGTGATTTCGGGTGGTCAATTGGACCATTTTTGGACTCAAAATGTTGCAGGTTTTCAGCTGTTGGTGTTGCAGAGATTTACCCATCGCGCTGGCGTGGGTGATGTCGCGAACGCATAGAGGGATTTGAGAGGCTTGAAATTTGTTCTTCGCATTCACGTAGCATAGGGTCGCATTCGCGTAGATCTGGAGGGTAAGGCATCGCGTTCGCGGTGCATGTAACGCGTTCGCATAGAAGGAAAATAAGGCCCTGAGTAATTGTTCATCGCGATCACGGCAATAGGGACGCGTTCGCGTAGTTGGAGATCATGAAGAATCGCGTTCGCGGTCTAGGAGCCGCGTTCGCGTAGAGTTAATTCCTGGTCAATAATTTCTGTTCATCGCGAACGCGGGGGGTGTTGACCGTGTTCGCATAGAGTAAATGGCACCTGGATAGAAGGGTTTTTATATCATTTCATCCGCGAAGCTTGATCCATTTTCCTCCATTGTTGAGCACCTTGTGAGCTTTTTGGTAGTAATTGAAGATGGTTTCGAAGGGAATCGATTAGAGGTAAGATTTTTTAACTTAAAACACGATTATATTGTGAAATTGGTCTAGAAATTTATGGAAATTAAGCAAAAAATTGATGAACTAGGGCTTGAGTTTTTATATTTCAAATTAGGATTTGATAGGTCATTTGAGCTCGGATTTGGGAGTTCTTGGTATGTATGAACTCGTGGCAAGACGAGAAATCCGATAATGTAAATTTTGTAATTTTTTGAGAAGTGAGCCCGGGGCTCGGGTTTTGCTAATTTCTAGATTCTTGATATTTTTCGATTGTTTTCAATTGGGTATTGTTCCCTTAGCATATTGTGATGTATTCGCTCTGATTTTGGTTAGATTCAACGTGCGTGGAGGCCTATTTGAGGGGAAAAGTCTTCGAGAGCTAGAGATTTTACCGGTTCGAGGTGAGTAATACCTGTAAATGATATCCTGAGGGTTTAAAACCCCGGATTGCACATCGTAGTACTATATTGAGGTGACTTGCACGCCAGATAGTAGGCGTGGGGTAGAGCACCAATGGGGATTGTGACTTGGTTCGTCTCGATTGATTAACTTACCGCGTATTTGACTAGAATTTACTTGTTATCACTGTTGTTTGGGCTGATTGCCGTATTTGGTCTTCGTGCCAACTATTTGAACCCTTCGGGGATTATTTTCACTGTTTTGACTTATTACTTGAACTCGGTCATATTGTTTCTCCACTATTTTACAACTCAGCCGCTTTTACTCAAATTGAGTCTTAAATGATATTTTAAATGAAAATTTGGGCTGAGGACTACTGTTTTACTAATGCCCGAGGGGCTTGTGATGATATTCTGACTGAGTGTGGCCGAGGGCCAGATGTGAGGATACACTGAAGGATGTGAGGCCGAGGGCCTGTATGTGAGGAATATATATGGATCGGACTGCATGCCGCAGTAGTATATTATATGGATCTGACTGCACGCCGCAGTAGTATATTATATGGATCGGACTGCAGGTCGCAGTAGTATATTATATGGATCGGACTGCAGGTCGTAGTAGTATATTATATGGATCGGACTGCACTCCACAATATGTATATATTGGATCGGACTGCACGTCGCAGTGATATAGCGCTTGGGCTGTAGGAGCCCCTCCGGAGTCTACATCCCCATAGTGAGCGCGGGTACCCATATGGATCAGGCTGCACGCCGCAGCGAGCTATGGATTGGGCCGCACGCTGCAACGATATATGGATCGGGCTGCACGCCGCAGCGGTTATTATGTGATACTGTTTCTGGGAGTGATCTGTGAGAGAGAGCCCGAGGGGCCGAGAGTGTTGTTGAGAGTGAGCCCGAGGGGCTGGTTCAGTTTGAGATATTGCCCAAGGGGCGAGCTTTTATGTGCTCATTTTGCATACTTCATTGCCTTTTTACCTGTTATATTGTGGTATTGTGCCCGAGGGGCGAATTTTCTGTGCTAATCAGCACTAACTATTTTGAAACCGTTTTTGTAATCATTGAAAAGACCATTTTCAAAAGAGATTGAACTGAGCCAAAGCATTTCTAAAGATTTCACCGATTTCACTATTTTTCTCAGAAATTGCACCCGGTTTCTGTATAGCATGTTGGTTGCTTTACGTGATTTCTTACTGCTCAGTCATTATTTATGTTTTGTTACTCACTGAGTTGGAGTACTCATTTTACTCCCCGCACCTCGTGTGCAGTTGCAGGTATTTATGCACCCGGTAGCGGGTATTGGCTGTATGACGGCGGAGTTGTAGAGGTTCTAGCAAGGTGACTGCCAGCGTTCGCAGTACCTTTGTCTTTTCATGTTATTCATAAATCTTGTTCAGTGTATTTCTAGACTGTATAGTGGAAACTTCACTCTTATAGACGCTCGTGACTTGTGACACCCCGGTCGGACTGTGTTGGGTTGTAAATATCATTAATTAATGTCATTAGTTCGTATTTTGCTATTCATTTATGTGTAATTATTTGGAAAGAGTCTAATTGGGTTAGTTGGCTGGCCTTGTCTTCACGAGAGGCGCCATCATGACCGGGTTTGGAAATTGGGTCGTGACAATTAACCTTGAGGTTAACACTCTGTTTGGATCATTGTTCCTTATCATTTTATAAAGTACTGTATCGTATTGCAATGTATCATTTTATGAATACAATGTTTGGATAGATTGTATAGTTTGTTATTATTAAATAATAGTTTACTATTTGGTTTGACTGTATCTTACTGTACCGTAACTGATAAGATGACTAAAATACCCTCAAATTTTTAAATATTAAATTTATCAAAAAATTTGCATACAAAAATTTTAAAAAACAAAATAGAAAGAAGGCAAAATACCTTAAAAGAAAGCAGAATAAAGGAGCGACACAGAAGAAGGCAAAACAAAAGAGCACAACTAATTAGAATTGAGTTAAAAGTAAATTAGGAGAAAATATCAAACAGAAGGAGGCATAATATGCCACATAAGCGACATATTTCACACAATATGCCACATAACCGACCTGAGGGGTTTATTATGAAGGGAGATATAGTTCGGGGGT